>WBNM01001044.1:0-10900 GCA_013399055.1 Ramphastos sulfuratus | reverse complement strand
TGTGCTGGTTTGAGGCTAATTGGAATATTTTAGTGGAGAAAATTATATCATAGGTTGCGAAAAGGAAACAATGGTGATGTCTGCTGCACTCAGAGGCTTGCTGAGATGGATAAGAAAAGAATTCAAAACACAGATAAGACACATGGGCACAGACTCTCTGGGGCTGTCTAGCAGCTTCTGGCTTCTCCTCTTTGCCGAGTAACCTCACTAATCACTTTCCTTCTAACCCTCCTGGCCCATCCTCCAAACTCACCTTGCAAGTAAGGCAAACTGTGGGGTAAGGTATAGGGGTGGGGAGAAGGTGGAAGGGTGGTTGGGAGCCCCTGCTGGGGTCTCTGATTTCTGGGAGGGGAATTGTGTTTCTGTATTCCCTTTAACTTGTCTATGTCTGTAACTGTTCCTGTCTATTGTGTCTATCTCTGCTTGTACATTGTGCTGAGCTGTAAACAGAGCTTCAGTCCTTAACTTCCAGCTGGCTGAGTCTAGTCTGCAGGGTTCAAAACAAGTCTGGGCAGGCCACAGTCCTCAGACTCAGTGGCTTCAGGTTCTTTGTCCTCTTTCCCATGGTTGCTTCTCCCCAAAGCAGAAGGAGGGAGAGCAGAAAAACATCTCTGGGCAAACCAGGACATGGATAAGCCTATTTTGGCCTATTTAGGCCTGCCTCAACAAGGAGTCCTAATCTTGCATATCAATAATTCACCCAAAAATTCCCTTTCAATTAATTTCCATAAGTATTAATGCTCAATGTCCTGTTTCTTAAGCTTACCTGATGAAAAGTACAAATGGCATGCTTTGTCCATACAAAACTCCCCAGTGCCATGTTTTATGCCTCTGGTTTTCTTTGTATGGGTAATACCACTGTGTACACTGAACATAAAGATTTCTTGAACAGAAATTATTCTATGCAAGTAATCAATGTGGCTTCCAAAATTTAATTACTTAGGAATTATTAATGACATTTCAGAGGCCTCATCTGGAGTATTGTGTCCAGTTCTGGACCCCCCAGTTCAAGAGGGACATAGAAATGCTTGAGAGGGTCCAGCACAGAGCTACAAAGATGATGGAAGGAGTGAAACATCTTCCTTAGAAAGAGAGTCTGAGGGAGCTGGGGCTGTGCTGCCTGAAGAGGAGCCTGAGAGGTGACCTCAGCAATGGTTATAAAGATATAAAGATGAGTGCTGGAGCCAGGCTCTGCTGGGTGATGCCCTGTGACAGGACAAGGGGCAATGAGTGGAAGCTGAGGCATAGGAGGTTCCATGTGAACCTGAGGAAGGATTTTTTCCCTGTGAGGATGACAGAGCACTGGAACAGGCTGCCCAGAGAGGCTGTGGAATCTCCCTCTCTGGAGATATTCAAGAACCATCTGGTTGTGCTCCTGTGTGATCTGCTCTGGGTGATCCTGCTGTGGCAGGGGGGCTGGACCAGATGAGCTTTGGAGGTCCCTTCCAGCCCCTGACACTCTGTGATTCCATGATAATATCACTACATTCCCACATATTCATGCATGGGGTTTAATTTGGTCTTACCCACAATGTGCAGGTGACACACTGAATCAGACCCAGGTTTGAAAGGATGTTTTGTGTGAGTTGATACTGTGGGCTGAGGTACACAGCTGACCTGTTGGGTTCCAGAGCCCTTGCTGGGTGGCAGCTGGTAGAAGGTGCCAGCTTCTTCAACCTTTTCATGTCTGAAGCATTATAGCAAGAAGGAACCTGTCTGAGTGAGAACCTTCCAATAGACTGAAATATATTGACATGGCAAGATTTTGAAGTCCCAAGAAGTATTTGACTAATGTCATTGAATATTCTGAAACATAAGTAGTATTCCTGATGCACAGAACTTTTTCAAGCACCTTTAATCTCACAAACAGGATAATAATTTGTAACATATTTTTCATAAGGTCTTTGTACAAAGTTTGTAAAAGATTAGTTTCCTGAAGAAGCTTTGGACCTGCACTTCTGAAAACTTAAAAATAAGAAAATTAAGATTTCCAGAAACATAACTGGGTAGTACTGAAGAGGGGTGAAATTGGAACAGGACTGAATTCCTGCACTTGGGAGGAATTCTGATTTTAGCTGAATCCTCCTTTATTAGTTGGATGTTTGTGGTACAAACAGTGTGTTTGATGCCTGACTGCATCCCAGGCAGCAACCAAGTGCTGGGCTGCAGCAAGAGCAGTGTGGGCAGTAGGGCAAGGGAGGGGATTCTGCCCCTTTGCTCTGCTCTCCTCAGAACCCACCTGCAGTCCTGTGTGCAGTTCTGGAGCCCCCAGCACAGGAAGGACATGGAAGTGTGAGTCCAGAGGAGGCCATGAAGATGCTGAGAGGGCTGCAGCAGCTCTGCTGTGAGGACAGGCTGAGAGAGTTGGGGCTGTGCAGCCTGGAGAAGAGAAGGCTTCCAGGAGACCTTAGAGTAGCCTTCCAGGATCTGAAGGGGGCTCCAGGAAGGCTGGGGAGGGACTATTGACAAGGTCTTGTAATCCCAGGACAAGGGGAATGGGTTTGAAGTGGCAGAGGGGAGATTGAAAGTGGATGTTAGGAGGAAGTTGTTTGCAGTGAGGGTGGTGAGACACTGGCACAGGTTGCCCAGGGAGGTTGTGGCTGCTCCCTCCCTGGAGGTGTTCAAGGCCAGGCTGGAGGAGGCCTTGAGTGACCTGTGCTAGTGGGAGGTGTCCCTGCCTGTGGCAAGGGGTTGGGACTGAATGATCTTTGAGGTCCCTTCCAACCTTACCATTCTATGATTCCATGATTCTTTCTGTCCTCGGATTTGATGCCACAGTCAGTGGTTTCTCCATTAAATTCTAAATGTATTGCAGACTTTCTGGTTACAAAACCCAAGTCTGGAACCATCGACTTCTTATGCTTTCTTCATAAGTCTTCAATCCTTGGTTTTCATCAGTTTTTCATGTTTCTATTTCATGCAGTTTTTACTCAGCTCATGCAGTGCACACTGACTTTCGTCAGCCCTCTCTGTGCTTGAAGACTTTTCATCAGTTTCACTTCTTGGTTCCGTTCCAGTAACCTTGCCTCTTTGTTTTCCTGGTGTCAACTCTCATGCTTTGATCTGCAGCTTACTTTCATTAGTAAAGTGTGTGCTTTCAAAAGCTTACAACTAGAAGGGGAAAGATACATGGAGAAGCAGAGATCACAAGTGCTCTTCAAATATAATCCTGACATGTGAGAAAGAAAGGAGGATGATTTTTTTTCTAGCATTATAGTCTTCTTATTTTGTGCCTATCTCATTCCAGATAAGACATCAGAATCAGGCTGGTTTTCCATGTGTAGATATGTAACTGAGGCACAGAGGCTGACTGTGTGGCTTCAGATTGCAATCAGTTCACTGGCAATGAGATCAGAATGTGTATTTGCCCAAGGATTTTCTGTTTCTTGTTGCTGCAGGATCACCATCACGCTTTTGGACCTTTTTATGCACAGATTTTATTCAATTTGGGAAACCAGTTGAATTACATTCAGGACTACTGTATGGTTAAGGAAGAAGGCTTGCCTAATGGTTTTTAGGAACAGCATTAAGCAGTCAATGACACTGCTCACTCAATAGCTGGGCAGAGCTCATTGGAGAGTTTCCAACAGTCTGTGCAAAAATGCAGGTCATATCAAGAAGGATCAGCTGTATCCAAGGTTAGAGGGAGACTCATGCTTCATTTGTCAGCTGGGATTAAAGGCAGTGGAGAATGCTCATTGCAACTCTGTAAACATAGCTGTGATGGTTTGGGAGTTCCCTGCCCCCCCACCCACAATGAAATCCCCCAGACTAGACGCAGCCAGCGGGAAGTTAAAAACTGAAGCTCTGAAGCCCCAGCAGGGGCTCCCAACCACCCTTCCACCTTCTCCCCATCCCTCTGCCTTACCCCAGGGTCTGCCTTACACGCAAGGTGAGTTTGGAGGATGGGCCAGGGGGGTTAGAAGCAGAGGACTGAGTTGGGTTACAGAGCAGAAGCCCAGCAGACACAGCAGCTCCCAGAGAGAGCCTCTCTGTGTTATCTATGTTTGTGTCCTTGCTTTTATCCATCTCAGCAAGCCTCTGAGCGCAGCAGACACCACCAGTGTTTGCTTTTCAACCTATAATCTATTTTTTCTGATCTTTTCAACTTATAGTCTATTTTTTTGCTTTTCAGCCTATAATCTAATTTTTCTCATTAAAATATTCCAGTTAGCCTCAAACCAGCACACATACATAAGAGCCAAGAGATAGAAAGTGTCAGCCCTGCCGTTGGGAGCTCACCCATCGCAATGAGCTGGGAGGCATCACTGTGTCCTGCAGTACCTCATGAATGAAGCAAAGGTTTCATAATTATTAATTAATTAAATACTTAAAGCAATAATTATTATGTTTATTATTGCACAATTATTTTTTTGTTAAACTTTTGAAATATTGATGCATTGTGTTCAATGTCATATCAATATTGAAGACTCCCACAGTATTGCCATGCCTGGAGATATTTNAGCAAAGGGGCACAATCCCCTCCCTTGCCCTGCTGCCCACACTGCTCTTGCTGCAGCCCAGCACACAGTTGCTGTCTGGGCTGCACTCACACTGCAGCCTCATCTTGAGCTTTTCAGCACCCCAGACCCCCAGGGCCTGTTCCTCAGGGCTGCTCTCAGCCATTCCCCACCCAGCCTGGAGCTGCGCTTGGGATTGTGCCTACCCAGGTGCAGGACCTTCCACTTGGCCTTGTTGAATGCCATGAGGTTGGCCTGGGCACAGCTCTGCAGCCTGTCCAGGTCCCTATGGTAGATATTTTCAGCATCAGTACTGATTATGTAATCAGTCTTTGTCTGGAAGGAGTAAAGCAATGGGACTCTTGGATTCAAGCAGTGTTGCTGGAGCCATAGTTACCCTGAAAATCAGGCTAAGATGTGCAGTTGGAGGCCCCCCTATGACAACCTGATCCTAATCCAGTACCACATGGCATGCAAAATGAACTCACATAGCTTTGTGGTGATGATAGCTTTATCCTCTTCTGCAATCAATCTAGCTCAGCCATGAGAATGAACCTTATTGGGGCCTTATGGTGTTGGCAAATAGAAATTTCATCCTATTGCATTCCCCAAAAGGCCACATCAAGGCATACCAAGGGTTACATGGGATGGAAGGTGTTGGCCCCTAAATTATCTGTTTGAGGCTCATTGGAATATTTTAATGAAAAATAATTAGATTCTAGGCTGTGAAAAGCAAACACTGGTGATATCTGCTGCACTCATAGGCTGGCTGAGATGGGTAAGAACAAGAACACAAACATAGATAACTCAGAGAGTCTCTGTCTCTCTAGCTGTGGGTTTTTATCTGCTGGCCTCTCTGCTAACCCAACTAACCCCTCTGCTTCTAACCCCCTTGCCCATCCTCCAAACTCACCTTGCACATAAGACAGACCCTGGGGTAAGGCAGAGGGGTGGGAAGAAGGTGGAAGGGTGGTTGGGAGCCCCTGCTGGGGTCTCTGATGTCTGGGAGGGGAATTGTGTTTCTGTATTCCCTTTAACTTGTCTATGTCTGTAACTATTCCTGTCTATTGTGTCTATCTCTGCTTGTACATTGTGCTGAGCTGTAAATAGAGCTTCAGTCCTTAACTTCCAGCTGGCTGAGTCTAGTCTGGGGGATTTCTTTGTGCGTGATGGGGCAGGGAACTCCCAAACCATCACAATTACCAGACAGAATAACTTGAGGAGAACTCATGAAGAAGGACCTTGACTGAAAATCATGTAACAGGCACGAGGAGCCTTATTTTATGCAAACACTGAATGCAGTAGGAGTTAATTGTTTACCAACAAGGATGCTTACTTTTCTTCTTATAGAGAAGCTTAGTTTCTGGTAAGTGTCACTTGACAGGCAGGAGAAACTTCACTGACTGATGGACACTTTATTGTCTTATGTAAAGCAACAAAAATGGGTCGCACATCTTGATGTAAGAGGGAGTTCAAGCTCTGCTTTGCTGAATGAAATTCCCTTGTGAAGTTGTTGGGGTAGTGTTTGGATTGCATCAAATCTTAGCAGGAATTCATTAAAATCATCCAGGTAAAAACAGTGATGTGGCAGTGCATTCTCCTCTCCAGAGTAGAAAGTAAGAGCTTTGCTCTGCAAGTTCCAAATATGTGGTAGGATTGATTCCCTTTGCATAAAAACTTGAAGGCATACTGAAACCAAGAAAAGAAGAGGCAATTTTAACCCATGTCAGCCTCCCTGTCAATGGCCTCTGCTGTCATTACTGAATGCTGTGTGCTTCCCCTGTGCTTTTTTCCTCTTTTTATTCAACTGTTGGCCTTCTCATTCCCTCTGTCCCTCACTCAGGCATCTCCTTCTTCCTCTTTTTCTGCCAGAGGTTGGGGCATGGGGGGAACAAAGAGGCAAGATTCAGATGCCAGTGCCACAACCTAGCAGCTGTGTTGAATATATTAGACATGCTCAGCAGCAGCATTAGGTAGCAACAAAGACAAGAAGAAACAATAGGAGTCTTTTAAACTAGCAGCCAAACAAAGGAGGGGAAATATTGACTTTAGGCTGGTTATATTTTGGGGCAGAAGTCTCAGTAGTGCACAATCTGATTAGCTGTAGACATATGTGAAAAAAGATCTAGTGGCTGCAGATACCATAAATGAGAATTGCACAGTTAACAAGGAAGCTGTAAAATAGCTCTTTGCACTGTTAACTTCAAGAAGGGAGTTTTGATTTTGTTCTTTGTTGTGTTTTGTTTTGCTTTTACCACAGCCTTCAAGAACTTAACAGCTGATTGATTTTAAGTGTAAGAGTGCTCCCATTAATATTAACCTTGAAGATTGGAGTCTGAGTATTCTGTCCACATTTTCTTGTGGACTCCAGTGCTGAAAGAGTTTCAGTCTCTGATCTTTTAAAACCAGTTTTTGACAACTGGGGGTTTGGGGGTGGTTTTTTGGTCTGCTTCTCAAAAGCCAGACAACTGAAGTGTTACACAAAATCATTTTCTGGGTAAATGGGTAGTTTAGAGTCTTTGGATGTGTAGCAATTTGCTTTTGAGTGTTTCCTCTGTCCTCTTCTGCAAATGCCTTATGTGAGCATGAGGATAGAAGGAAAACACACATCTCCCATTATGAAAAAAAGCCCCCAAGTCCCTTTTTGATGTATTCAACATCTTTTCATAATGAAATGCCTGTAAGCAGAATGTTGAAATGGAGCATGGAAATAGCAATAGATCACAGGCACATCCTAATATGATGCTGCAATTGATTTTTCATTTGACAATGCCATTAAACAGTGAAAAATTCTTCTTAGGATTTGCAACTCAGCAGATGCAACTGTTGTAAGCTTTCTTGTTAGTTGAGAAAGATCAATGGAACAATTGCTGGGTTTGGTTTTTTCTATAATGATAATACACTGGGGGCAGGAATTTTTAAGGAATGTTTCCTCAGATTTGTCCCCTTTTTTAACTCCAGTTGAATTTCAAACAAGTTTCAAAATATCCTATCCAGTATAGCAAGACAAATAGGAAGTCTCACAGATTTGAATTCACTCTTCTGGTTCCCTGAACTGTAAGAAGGGTAGCAAGAAAACAGTGTTTGGGTGCCTTAAATTGGACCAGCTGAAGTCTATGCAACTGAGACCAGAGTGGATTTCAAGGCTTGGCGCTTTCTATACTGATTGAAACTCCATGAAGCACTCAAAGGCATTGAGTCAGCAAATATAAAGAGGAAATCAAAGTTAACCACGTTGTCTTTTCCACACAAACCCACCAGTCCAGCAGGGCAGGGCTGACCCCTGCAGATGGGATCTGTCTGCACAGACAGCTATGTGGATGTCAACACCTTTAAGCTTTCCATTCCAATCTTTTTTTTTTTTTTTTTCTTCCAGATTCTTCAGTTGTTTATGAAGTCTCATCCTACCCAATCAAAGGCTGCATGAGCCAGGGCAGAATTATTTTTACCCTGAAAATCAAGCTAAGATGTGCCTGTACAGTCTCTGGAGAAGGTAGAAGCCACTTAATATGTCCAACAGAAAAGGTCTAAAGGGTAATGTTGTAAAATGTGATTGCACTGTGCTGTGGCAGTGCTCAGCAGTTCTGGGGGCAGTAGTCAGCCTGGTTGTCCTGAGGGTCATCCAGCTGACCTGTCCTCCCCAAGGCCCCACACTGCTCCTCCTGCCATTCACTGGGATGAATGCCATGCGGGTGTCAGTTCATGCCAGCCTCCACATGAATACTGCAGGGAAAAGAGGGAGAATCAGTGGATTATTCTTATCAGAACAAAGAGAGACAACATGCCCCAGACAGCTAGAGATAAATGCACAAGCTGGATAAAACAGAACTGCCCTGTCAACAGTCCACTTTGAAAGGAGGTGTGGGGAACTCCCTTATTTTCCCTTTGAAATAAACAAAAAAAACATATAGAAAGCTTGACACAGGCACAATGTTCATTTTTTATTCCATCTTCAGGCAAAATTCTGTTCTTTAACTCAGAATGACCTCAGATAAACTTGCCTGTTAACTATCATTTCTACTCAGTGTTTAGGCAAACCTATTAAGAGAAACAGTTTTCAGTAGATTAAAAAAGAAAACAAACACTAAAAACAGCCTTTCAGCATCTTCCTTCATAGTGTTAACTGTGGTTTTGATCACAAAAGCATAGAATGGATTTATGGAAGTGGAAATATTTAAGTATAGATCTTCTGCAGCTTATCTACATATTCAACTAATAATCAGAGTGGAGATGAAAATAAAAGAGAGTTACTGACAACCATTTCAGTTTTGCATTTGGGCTCCTTTAGTTTTGGTTTATTCTCTAGGGTTTATGTGTTTGTTTGGTTTGTAATTTCATCTGTATGTTGTGCACAACACAGATCAATTCCTGTAGCCTCACATCATGCCTGTGATAGGGAAAATAGTGTTAAACTGATGGGGGATAGATGCAGAGACTAAAAACCAGGAGGAATTTAATCAACGCATTGCAAGTTTGACCTGCTCTGAGTGACCTCCAGCATATGCATATGCAAGGCCCTCAGGGCATCTTATCAAGACTCAAAGTCACTACAGAGGGAACACAGCACAGCCTATGTCACCCTGTTAGAGAATTCCTGAGTCCTCTCCACTCCTTTACTACAAGATCTTCCCTGATCTGCAGTTCCCTACAATAAAACACAGAGCATTGTTTGCAGTCTGGATTTTTATGTTTGTTTGGCTTTCTGGCCAATATTTTGTGTAACAGCAGTTCTGAATTTATTTCTTCCAAAGAAACATTCCCTTCCGTGCACCCAGCTGATCTCTGCTGCAGTGATCCCCAGGTATCTTTATGTACACCTCACCTGATTATGCAAGTGGATTGAAATGGTAGCATTCTCTCCATGACATTGAGATGATGCTTTTTAGTCTTAATTCCCATTTAAATAGATTATTCCAGTAATCTATAATTATGGTAAAATGTGTCAAGAGGGATCGGATCTGTTTCTGGGAGTGAAGTAAAGGCTCAGGACACTTCTGAGTTGTTCTCCTGTTGAGAAGGTGCTTTTACAGAGTCAGAGAGTGTCAGGGCTGGAAGGGGCCTCCAAAGCTCATCCAGTCCAACCCCTGCCAGAGCAGGATCTCCTAGACCAGATCACACAGGAACACATCCAGACAGGTTTTGAATATCTCCAGAGAGGGAGACTTCACAACCCCCCTGGGCAGCCTGTTCCGGTGCTCTGTCACCCTCACAGGGAAAAAATTCCTCCTCATGTTTCCATGGAACTTCCTATGCCTCAGCTTCCACCCACTGCCCCTTGTGCTGTCAGTGGGCATCACCCAGCAGAACCTGGCTCCAGCCTCCTGGCACTCACTTTCCAAAAGTGTTTTGGAAAACAGTTTTCACTTTCAAGTTCTGTGACAGTAGCATAATAAAAACTTACTGTGGGGGAAACAAACCTCCTCGAAAGGCATATTTACAATACAGTTTCATACAGTCTCAGTCATCTCTGCCCTCCTCTTGTTTATTTCTGTTGTAACCACTGCTGTCTGTGGTTAGGCTAATAGAAAACTGCATTTTGCAGAATGTGAAAAGGAGGAACTGATTATCCTCAAGGGCAAGGAAATTATAACACACACTTTATTTTGAAGGCAAAATGAAGAGTTGGACTCTCTAATTGAGAGTATCTGGAGTGTAGAACTGCAGTGTTTATAGGACTCCTGCTATAGCAGCTACCTGTACTTGCTGGCTGTATAATCAAGGACAAACGACAGAATCAGCCAAGCTGTGAAAACTGAGGCTACTGCAATACACACCCCCTGGCTGCTTCCAGCAGCCCATCTCTGATAGTTCTGGCAGGGTACACCCAAGTCCCTGCCCCACAGGAGGTTTGAATGGGGCATGAAACTGTTTTGCTGCCTCTCACCTCTGGCTCCAGGGGTTTGGAATGTGAAGAGAAGCAGGTGAAATTGCTGGGGACACTGGGGATACTGGAGGAAATTGGAAAGGGCCAAACCCACCCCCCCGCGCCCAGCAAAAAGTAGAACTCATCACACATCATACCTCACTGGACTACAAGGGGTTATTACCCATCACCCTCAAATCCTGGATAAATCTGTCGATCTGAGTGGACTGTGGCACGGCACACCCAAGTCCCTGCCCCACAGGAGGTTTGAATGGGATGTGAAACTGTTTTGCTCCCCCCCACCTCTGGCTCCAGGGGTTTGGAATGTGGGAAGAAGCAGGTGCGAAGTTTCTTACCTCACCCCCATGGGCTAGGACAGGGAAGAGAAAATTGCCCCAGCATAGATATATGGCAACTGGGCACAGTATCTAGGGGGACCTTGACTTGGATGTTTGACTTGGACCTTGACTTGGACATTGAGGGGGACCTGGAGTCGGACCTTGAGGGGCATCTGGCAGCAGGGTGAGGAAAAAGCACAGTCCCAGCTTTCATACTGCTGCATCCTGACTGCCTGCTG
>WBNM01001043.1:676-42300 GCA_013399055.1 Ramphastos sulfuratus | reverse complement strand
GGATGCTGGGGGCAGAGGAAGTGGTTTATTCAGGGATACTGGGGGAAGAAGCAGAGTTTGTTCCAGGGACGCTGTGGCAAGAGCCAGAGTTTGTTTCAAGGACCTCAAGGTAAGAACCCCAGATCGATCCCAGTAACATCTCCACACGTGGTGAGTTGCATGCTGGTGCTGTGGGTTCTCACTGCCCCGTGCTTCTCTGGTTCTGTCTCCTAGCAGGGTGTTGGTGGAGTGATGAAAGCAGGCAGCTTCTGCCTGGCTTGGGGAGCAGCAGCTCTTGTGTAAACAGGGGCAGAGCGGAGCAGCAAGCGCTCGGCAGCTACCGCAGTGCTGTAAAAATAGCACAAACAAACAGCCCCAGCAGGGCTCCCGGCAGGGCTGCAGCACGGCTGAACTTTCTCAGCCCACCACCTGCCTTTGGGACCCTTGTTCCTGCCCGTGTGGTCGACCGCGGAGGGTGGTCGAAGTTACCTTATTGCAACAGCACACAGAGAAGCTCCGGAGTTGGGCAGCTTCTCCTGGCTGGAGGAAAGGTCGGGACTGTCCCTGGGCTGTCCCCAGGCAGTGGCACCTCCTGTCTCGATGGGGCTGTTTGTTTTTTCTGGATCGCTGCTGCTGCAGAAGGTTAACGTCAGGGAGCAGTGGCAGGATGGTGGTGCTCAGCGTGCACTGGAAGGGCAGCAGCGAGGGTGAGCTTTGCTTGGAGCCTCTCCATTCCCGGTTCCTCCGCATGCCTGCTGCGTTGTGCCCCATCTGGTGGCTGCTGCTCAGCTCTTCAGTGGAGGATGTTCTCTAGTACTTAAACTATCCCAGGCTGTTGGTCTGCCTCATCGCCAGCATCCTTGCAAGCAGAAGTGCAGGCAGATGGGATTTGCAGGGTTTGGTGCCAAGTGATGTCCCCTCACAACTAGCGTGATCCAGAACCTGTCCAGATGCTAGAGCTGACACCAGTTACACATCAAGGTGCTGGAAGTAGAATCACTGTGGGAAGCCCTGCTTTGGGAACCCCAGCCTGAGAGTCAGGGGGCACTGGAGATGGCAGGAGCCCTAAGGATGCTTCTGGGAGAGGAGGGTTCATGGTGGGCATTGCAGTGGGTGGCCAAGAAGGCCAATGGCATCCTGGCCTGGATCAGGAATAGTGTGGCCAGCAGGACCAGGGCAGTCCTTCTGCCCCTGTATTCAGCACTGGTCAGGCCACACCTCGAGTATTGTGTCCAGTTCTGGGCCCCTCAGTTTAAGATAGATGTTGAGGTGCTTGGAGAAGGGCACCAGGGATGGTATGGGGCCTGGAGCACAGCCCTGTGTAGAGAGGCTGAGGGAGCTGGGGGTGTGCAGCCTGCAGAAGAGGAGGCTCAGGGCAGACCTCATTGCTGTCTACAGCTACCTGAAGGGAGGTTATAGCCAGGTGGGGTTGGGCTCTGCTGCCAGGCACCCAGGGACAGAACAAGAGGACACAGCCTCAAGCTGTGCCAGGGCAGGTTCAGGCTGGATGTTAGGAAGAAGTTCTTGCCAGAGAGAGTGATTGACATTGGAATGGGCTGCCTGGGGAGGTGATGGGAGTCCTCATCCCTGGAGGTGTTTAAAAGGAGACTGCATGGGGCACTTCGTGCCAGGGATTAGTTAATTAGAAGGTGTTAAGTGATAGGATGGACTCAATGATCTTGAAGGTCTTTTCCAACCTGATTAATTCTGTGATTCTGTGTTGATGGCACTGTGGGGGCAAGACCATACTGGGGTGCTCTGGATCCTCTGCTTCTCAGCACTGCATGAAGACTTGGTCTGAAAGACTTCCTGCCAGAGGAAAACCTTTCCTCCTGCTCACAGAGCTTCTGAGGAGATATCTTGGCTTTGGTGTTTGATGCCCCTGCATGAGGCTGCTCTGGGTTCCTGCAGGTCCCTCAGGCAGGTGGGTTCTGCTGGGTTGTGCCTGAGGAGTAATAATCTGGTGAGGGCAGTTTGCTAATTAGATCTCTTCCATTGCATCAGCAGGCTCTGCTTTCTGAGAAAGGGACAGGCTGGAGCCAAGCCCACTAGGGTGAGGATTTGGTGCCTCTTCTTTGTGACAGATCAGGCAGTGTGTCTGAGGAGACACAGGAAAGGAGGACTTGGACTTCAAATTGGTTGAGAGTTTCTGGGGGTGTTTGCAAGGTCTCAAGCCAACTTTGAAGGTCCAACTGCAGCTCCTCGAAGTCAGGGAGATGCTTTTTCAGACCTGGGGGTAGATCCTGCACGAAGTGTGTGCACTTTGGCCTGAGCATGCAGGAAGTGTGGGGTTCACACCTTCCCAGAGTGGAGGTGGAAGCCAGCAGGGACACAACTAGAGGAGCTAGATGGCATGGCTGGGTGAAGGCAGCTTGGGTGCCACTAACTTGTGACCCCTGGTGTCAGCAGAGAGGGTGCTGCTGTGCTATCTGGGTCTCCAGCTGATGAGGGAAGGCTCAACCTGGCCTCTGAGGAACCTTTGGCAGGCATGGAGGGTTTGGCCAAAGCCATGGCTGTGCCAGGGCCATGGTGTGTGGGCTACCAGGGCAGCACAGAGCAGTGCCTGGGGGCTGCCAGCAGGTCACAATTCTCCTTGGGGCAGAAGGGCAGTTGCAGAGGGCTCTGCAGCACACTGAGCACCAATTATCTTCTTGTTAATTGGGTATCAACTTCTGCTGCTGTTTCCATTAACCATCCCTCAAGGGAAAGGTACCAGGTGCTGGTGCCCACGTTCCCAGAGCCAACTGCAGCAGCAGCAGCAGCAGGCAGGAGCTGCCACTCTCAGGAGTGGGTCCCAAGGGTATTTCATTGGTGGAGATGCATCCAGGGTATTTTCTGGAAGGAAATAATTTCTGGAGAGCAGGAATTGCAGTTGTGTGGGATCAGAGGCTTGGTGCAGAGCACCATATGCCGTACTTCACAGAGAAACAGGGGTGCTGTTGTTTCTCAGGGGGCTTTGCAAGCTGTGCTTGATGGTGCCATGATGATGCCCTGGTCATTCAGAGTGGCCACCCCATAGCTGGCGCCTTATGGAGCATGGCAGCTCCCACTGCTGCAGTTTCCATCTTTGGCTTTCTTCACTGGCCATGGTTTTGGCTAGGGCACAAACCTAGCTTCCCTGGAGTGCTGCCCAGTGCCAGTGGTGTGTGCTTAGTGCATGTGAAGCCTGCAAACTCCATGTGTGGGACCTGGGTGTGGGTGGCAGGTGAAGACCTCTGGGCTTTTGGGGTAGAGGTACAATGTGTCCTCATGGGCAGGACCAAGGCAGTGCCCTGTTTAACCCAGGTGTGGAAGGGCTGGAGGGCATGGCAGGAGCATGGGGGCACTCCCAGTCTGAGCAAGGGAGCTCATGGCAAACCTGGAGGTGTTCAAGAAACACGTGGGCATGGCACTTGGGGACGTGGCTTAATGGCCATGGTGGTGTTGGGTTGAAGGTTGGATTCAATGATCTTGGAGATCTTCTCCAACTCAAACAGTTCTGTGATTCTGTGATTCTGTGCCCAGCAGTGGGCACCCTGAGGGGTGAGTGCCACCTGGTCCTCCCTGCTCCTGCCGTATAACTTGCTTTTCTTCAAGGCTGGAGAGCTGAAAGCAGGGCAGACGTAGTGCTGCCCTGGTTTCCTACCAGCCAGGCTGTGCAGCCCAGCCCAGGCTCCCTGCCTGAGCCCTGTTGGTAGGAGAGCTGGAGGAAGACATCATGTGAGAGCAGGCAGCACTCCTGCCTGGAGTGCCACAGGCTGGGCTTGCCCTCCTCCTTCTGCCTCTGCAGGGTGTACTGGTGGGCACAAAGGCTCCTCACAGCACCCTGAGCTTCTCCCTGCTCTGCCCTGTCCTGCTTAGCTCCAGGGATGGGATCTGCTGCTCCTGCACCTTCAGTGAGGTTTGATCCTGCAGGACTCTGGTGAAACTCTCCAGTGTGGCACACTGGGACACTGCCAGCCTGCTCAGCTTCTACTCCTCTGGATTTACAGATGTTGCTCATGGCTTTATGGCTGAAAAAACATCAGAGAGGTCGGAAAGGGTTCAGGGGGATGAAAATCTGCCTTGATTGGAGTCAGCAGAACCTAGTGAAAGGGCATGGAGAAGTCACTTGCACAGGGGGAATGCAGCCTGTGTTTTTCATAGAATCACAGAATGGTTTAGGTTGGAAGGGACCTCAAAGCTCAGCCAGTTCCAAGCCCCCACCACAGGCAGGGACACCTGCCACTAGAACAGGTCTCTCAAGGCCTCATCCAACCTGGCCTTGAACACCTCCATGGGACTCAACTGGCAGCATTTAGCTCTGATTTTAATGCCATGCTGATGGGAGATACCATCAAGTCCAGCCCTTAACCTAGCACTGGCAGGTCATAGGCTCACAGGATGCTAGGGGTTGGAAGGAACCCAAAGAGAGCATCCAACCCCCCTGCCAGAGCAGGACCAGACAGTCTAGCTCAGGGCACACAGGAGCACATCCAGACAGGCCTTGAAAGGCTCCGGAGAAGGAGACTCCACAACCTCTCTGGGCAGCCTGTGCCAGTGCTCTGGGACCCTCCCAGTCAAGAAGTTGCCCCTTGTGTTGAGCTGGAACCTCCTGTGTTCCAAGTCACCACCAAACCATACCCTTCAGCACCACATCTCCACAGCTTTGAAACCCCTCCAGGGACAGAGACTCCTCCACTACCTTGGGCAGCCTGGGCCAGGGGTTGACAATGCTTTTGGGGCAGAAATAGTTCTTCACATCCAATCTGAACCTCCTCTGTAGGGGGAGGAATCCATGCTCCATAAATACAGATTCCCATGGCCACCATCAATTTGCCTTTTCTACTTCTGAATCATTGATGTTTGTTCCTGAGGAGTCCTAATCCATATTTGCAGTAGGAAACTCCATTCCCCTGCAAAAATATTTTCTCAGGCCACATGTGTTGTGTTGTCCCAGCTTATCTGTGGTGTGGTTGTTATGCCTTTAGTTTGGTGCATTCTCTGGCCCCTGTCCTGATTGCTTTCCAGCAGTTGGACTGGATGATCTTAGAGGGCTTTTCCAGGCTAAACAACTCTGTGATTCCATGCTTTGAAGCTGTGTTGTTTGGGAGAGCTTCTTGCAGGTTACCTCAGTGGTCCTTTTCGTGCCTCAACTGTGCCAAGAACACACCAAGGAGCAGTCTTCAATGAAGGGAAGGCAAAGGCCCCACAAAGTGCCCCTCCAAGGGCTTGGGGACCCCTCCAACTCCTGCCCTGAGGAGACCAGGGTCTGATGAATTTCACACAAGGAATTATGCTCAGGGAATGAATGGGTGCTCAGGAGGACGGACACCTTTTGCTGTGTGTCCCATTGTGGTCTGTATGGACATAGGGATTCCTGTGGGCTTGGTGTGCAGCCAAGAGATGCCCAGAGCCTCTCAGATTGTTCTGAGGACCAGGGGTGTCCTCTGTGCACAGGTCACCCAGCTGGCACTTGACTGGCTATGGGCAGGAGTTTTAAGAGCTTTGCCTGGCAGTAGGAGGGACAGCTCAGGAACAAGGCAGCACCAGAGCCTTTCTCCCAGCCCTGAGGACAGACCAAGCTCATGGCACAGCTGGATTGCTGGCAGATCCTATCAGGAATGAGGGTTTGACTTTGGGAGCAAGATTGCAGTATGAGGTCAGACTATTGCATTCATTTGCTTCCTGATCAGACTAATTTCTTTCTTAAACTGAGACTGCCTTTTGCCTTGTCACTGCTCCTGCTAGCATGCATTTCAAAGATGAAGAGGAAAGGGAAAAAAAAAGTGATGTGATGAATCTGGCTTTATCCAGAAAAGGATTCAGTTCTGCTTTGCAGTTGGGGCTTGTGGTTATCATCCCTTTAGTGAAAGCAGGGTCCCAGTGGCACTCTGTGAAGAAACAATTAGTGTGTGAAGCTTCCATGTTAATGAAGGTGCATTTTCTTAGGTCTTAGGGTGTGAGATCACAGCTTGCCTGCCATGAGGAGAGTCTGTTCCCCAGGAGAGGAGGATCCTGTTGCTCAGGAGAGGAGGATCCTGTTGCTCAGGAGAGGAGGGTTCTGTTCCTCAGGAGAGGAGGAATCTGTTCCCCAGGAGAGGAGGATTCTGTTCCTCAGCAGAGGGGAGATCTGTTCCCCAGGAGAGGGGGAGTCTGTTCCCCAGGACAAGAGGATTCTGTTCCCCAGGAGAGGAGGAGTCTGTTCCTCAGGAGAGGGGAGATCTGTTCCTCAGGAGAGGAGGAGTCTGTTCCTCAGGAGAGGGGAGATCTGTTCCCCAGGAGAGGAGGAGTCTGTTCCTCAGGAGAGGGGAGATCTGTTCCCCAGGAGAGGGGGATTCTGTTCCCCTTGGAGGATTCTCTTCCCCAGGAGAGGTTTCTCTTTGCCTGCAGTGGAGGATTCTCTCCCCTATAAAAGGAGATTCTTTTCCCCAGGCAAAGATGATTCAATTCCCTAGGAGAAGGAGTTTCTTTTCCCCAGGAGAGGGGATTTTCTTTGACCTCTATCTGACTGTTGAGTTGTCTGAGCAGGGTTGATCTGTGTGTGAGGCTGGTTTATTTGGTAACAAGGAGAGATGCTGTACCCAGAATTATATCTTATTATTTCTTGGTTGTCTAACTGATGAATGTTCTTTCATCCAAATAAAATTAGTGCCTGGAATTGGTTGTTTACCATGTCTGAATTTAATGGAAAATTCGGGAACAAATCAATTCTGATTTTCTTGTTTGGTTTACACAACCGCAACAAGAAATGCATCACAGCTCAAAGATTTCCTTCAGAGTTGCTGTGCTCCAGGTCTGGTGAAAGAGCTGCTCTCCTGGTCACAAGGCTGCTGTGACCACAGCTCTGGCTGGCAGCTCAGTGCTGCTCATGCCCCAGCATGGCAGAAAGAAAAGCACTTTGAGAGCAGGCAGTGAGGCTTTGCAGGCTCAGTGCTGCAGCCACACCACCTGCCCTTGGCTGGCTTTCTGGTTATCCACAGCTGCTGGGCTTCCTGGAGGCAGGTCTGTGGGCAGGAGGAGCCCATGGGCACAGGGAAGGGCATGCTGGACTGGATGCCCACATTCAGTTACTTTTGAAAACAACAGCAGGTTGTGGAGGTGTGCTGCAGAAACACAGAAAGGCAAAGCCAGCAGCTGCTACCTGGATGGTCCAGTGGCTGTGGTCAGTAGGTGATAGCCTGGAGAAGCAGGTTTTGCTCCAAGGCCTCTGTTGTGCTGTGTTTTAACCCATACCATAAGGAACAAAGATGCTGCTCCACCTTCTAAGTCAACTGTGTCAATTCTCTTCCTCAGGGTCGATGTTCAAGGGAAAACTGCAAATATCTTCACCCACCACCACACTTAAAAACACAGCTGGAGATCAATGGACGCAATAACCTGATCCAGCAGAAGAACATGGCCATGCTGGCCCAGCAGATGCAGCTTGCCAATGCCATGATGCCTGGTGCCCCATTGCAGCCTGTGGTAGGTGCTCTTTCTGGCTTCCATCAGTGGGTGCAGGGGGTTGTGCTTGAAGGAAGTTCACAGCTGTGTTGTTGTGTTATACGCTGGAAAATCCCACAAATGTCAGGAGCAGGCAATGAGGAATCAAATGCAGCTAAATGCTGCTCTGTCTCTCTCTGTGCTGCTTAATTCTCCCTTGTGGTAGTATTGTTAATTGAATTCATTTGGTTCATTTGATTTTTTGCAACTTAGAATCATAGAGTCAGTCAGGGTTGGAAGGGACCACAAGGATCAGCCAATTCCAGCCTCCCTGCCATGGGCAGGGACACCTCACACTAGATCAAGCTGTCTAGAGCCTCATCCAACCTGGCCTTAAACACCTCCAGGGATGAGGCTTCCACCACCTCCCTGGGCAACCCATTCCAGGGTCTCACCTCCCTTATGCTGAAGAACTTCTTCCTAACCTCCAGGCTGAATCTACCCATTTCTAGCTTTGTTTCTTACAATGTAGTGACTGATCTGTGTGGGATTTCCCTCAACAGGTCTTTCTTTGCAGTCTCACAAGCTCTAGGAAATTCCTGGCTTTGAGAAGAAGATTCCCACTGGATGCTTTCCATTCACTGGAACCTTCTCAGGGAATTACTTAAAGGTTTAGGCTGGACATCAGAAGAAACTTCTCAAACACTGGCACAGGCTGCCTGAGGAGGTGGATGAGTTCCTATCCCTGGAGGGGTTTAAAAGCCACTGAGATGTGGTGCTGAGGGCCATGGCTTAGCCCCAGACTTGCTGGAGTTAGAGAATGGTTGGACTCAAGGATCTTCAAGGTCTTTTCCAACCCAACCCAAAAGATTGCTTGAGACCATGAGTTGGACTTTGATTTTCACAGCACTGTCAGGCAGAGCAGAAGGCTTTCCCTGAGTGATGTATGGTGCCTGTCAGCTGCACCATCCCCAGCTTGGGCTTGGCAGGAAGAGGAACAACAAATAACCAGATTTTCTACAAGCAGCCAAGGGGTGGGGAAGGAGAATCAATCAGAAAGCTCTCATCTGGTGACAGTAAAATGTGACCATATGTCTCTGGATGGTCAGGGCATCCTCTCTGTTTTTCTTACACTTCCAGAAGTGAGAAGGGTGTAAAGGTTGAGTAAGAAAATTGATTAGTTGTTTTGTTTTGGTTTTGTTTTAGTGAGGACTGTGTTGTGGAAATATCCAAGAATGTAGTGAGTGAATGCAGGAAGGACACAAATCATCTTGTGAGTTCTCCAGTACAAGGTTTTGATTGTCCTTAAAAAGAAGCCCATAGAATGTGTTGGTTAATTGTGATGCCCCTTTCCTGGCACTCTTCAAGGCCAGCTTGGATGGTGCCTTGAGTAATCTGGTTTAGGGGGAGATGTCCCTGCCCATGGTAAGGGGTTTGGAACTAGATGATCTTGAAGGTCCTTTCCAACCCAAACCATTCTGTGATTCTCAAAGTGAACACAGGGCAGTATTCCAGGAAATCAAGCAGCCTGCCTGAGCCTTGCTCTGCAGCCACCCCTTGGTTCAGCATCCTGAAGGTGGTTGGCATCACCCCAGCAGCCAGGTACGCTTCTGGGAGCTGAACACCCTGTGCCAGGCCCCCCTCTAATGTAATCCAGAGAGCTTCTTTGAGCTAACCTCAGAAGGCATTTAGCCCAGAAGCCTTTGGATATCAATTTCTAGCTGAGACATTAGAGAGCACTGATTAATGTATGAGTGAGATTGCTGCTGGTTAATGCATGAGCCAGGCTGGTGTCTTCTACATGGAAAGGCAAACAGTGCTCCCCTGGCTGCAGCTCTCCCTTTCAATGGCTAAAATGACAGCAAAGGGGAAAATATATTGGGAGAAAAATATATATAAACCAAATCTATCTGCATTAGCACTTCTCTGACAGTTCTTTTATGCCTTTCTTGCTGGCAGAGGGAGAATTTAGGGAGTGTAATTCACCTCTGGATACCTTCCTTAGGAAACTTCACTCTGTTGGAGGAGTTCTTCAGCTTCCATTTCACACAGCACACTGATGATTGCTGCTCCTCAGCATGCAGCTAAACCCTCAGGACAAGTCAGCTCAGCAGCAAGGGCTCTCCTGCTTGTGCCAAGTGGTTGGCTGGCTCCCTGCTTTTGGATCTGCAGAGCACCAGGGAGTGTTCTGTAGCTTGTTTGATGTGGTTCTTGTCTCTGTTACTGTCCTGCAGAGCTTTCTGCCTGGCTACTGGCAGGGGCAGCAGGAAAAGCTGTGCTGGGATCCTTACAGGAAACTGCAGAGTGTGAGGAAGTAGCACCTTGTGCTCTCTGGCTTTGGGTTGCTTTTCTTGAACTAAAACTGTCACTCAGGCGAGGCGGAGCTGAGGCAGCACCAGCACACAGCCAGCAGGCGCTGCAAGCTTTGGGGATGCCCCAACCCTGCCCCTTGCCCCCCATCTTGCAGAACTGGGGCTGCCTGTGGGCTGCTGCCTGCTGCTGCTGGCTGTCAGATCAGAATTCAGAGCAAAGTGCAGTGTCTGTGTGGCCAGACAGCTGAGAGCAGGCTGTAATTTACGTGCTGCTACTGCAGAGCGACCTCAGAGGGACGTTTCAGTCTCAGCAGCTCAGGCACACAGCTTTGCTTTTCTTGCCTGCTTTGGAGGCCAGCAGCACAGCATCAGTGCCAGCAGACTGATGTTTGGGACCAAGGGAAGTGCAGCCAGCAGCAGTGAGAACCATGACTTCAGACATTCATCCCTCTTAAGCTGTTGGTGAGTTTGTTTCATGAGCTGTGATGGGTTTGTTGAAGCAGTCTGTAGGCACACAGCAGCAGCTGGGAGGACGTGGACAAAATCCCAGTGCAGTCCTTTGGATTATCTGCCTTTTTGATAACAAGGGAGGCTAGTGTGATCTAAATCAAATTGAAATGCTCCTTTGTGCTCTCTCACAGTGTGCCTAGGCAGCAGAACTGAAGCCAGTGTAATTTGAAGAGCAGCACAAGCCTTGTAGCTCTACCTTGGCTATAGAAGAATCATGGAGTCATAGATTCTAAGCTCATTCCTGTGCATGTTGCTGGAGTTCAGGCATCACAGGCTGGGTGTTCTCAGGATCTGATGGTCTCTTAGAGGTCTTTTTCAACCAACGCAATTCTGTGATTCTCAGAAGTAGCCCCATTCAATGCCAGGACCCATGGCAAGGCTGTCCCAGCAGTATGTTTCCAAATGGATGTCTTCCTCCTCATTTGGCCTTAAAGTGTCTTAATTATTTAGCACAGTGGAAAGGGGATCTTGTTCCAGGCTGCTCTGGCAACTTGATTTCTGTCCTCCCATCCAGCCGTGCCTCAGTCTGGTTTGTTTCACAAAAATCAATACTCTAACAAAAGTCAGTGAACTAACAACAGATTCATTTGGTAGACACAGCAGCAGGATCCTTTCCCTCTTACTGCTGGATGGTAAAGGGGTTGGCACCAGACTTGACAGACAGAAAATGGTTGGACTCAGTGAGCTTTTCAAACCCAAACCAATTCTGTGATGAAGATTTCAGTTATCTTAGCTGCAGGTAGTGTCTGTGGACTTTTCCCACCTCTCCTTTTTCTGATTTCTCTTTTATCTGCCTTTAGCTGGCACTCAAAGGAGGGGAGGTGGGATAGGAAGTGGGGGTTGTGTGTCCTGCTGACCACAGGCAGCCAGACCCCTAGGAGGAGCCGTGCCTGCCTGTGTCAGTGCTGCCCACTGCAGGGGGTCTCAGCTCAGGTAGATCAGGGCCTTTTTTGGTTCATCCAGACCTGCACAGGCTGGAGAGGAACAGGCATTGGAACAGGCTGTCCAGGGGGGTGGTAGAGTCACCATCCCTGAAGGTATTCAAGCAATGTGTGGAGATGGCACTCTGGGACATGGTTTCATGACCGCAGTGGTGTTAGGTCAGTGGTTGGACTCGATGATCTTTTCCAACCCAAACAATTTTATCCTTCTATGAACTTCTTGAAGTCCAGCAAGTGCAAGTGTAGAGTCCTGCCCCTGGGAGGAACAAGCCCCTGCAGCAACAGAGGTGAGGAGTGACTTGCTGGTCTGTGTAGAGTACAGTGCAAACCACCTGTAAGTCCCAGAAGGACATGAGGTGGCTGTGGTGAACCTGCTGTTGTTCTGCAGTGCTCTGAAGGCTGTAGGGTGTTTGGGTTAGTGTAGAATGATCTCAGTAGGAAGTAGATGGGGTGGTGTTTTATTGACTCTGCAGAGAGTCTGTTGGACTGAAGTCAAACACTGCTATCTCTGGAGTCATACTGACAGGCTGGGCCCTGCTTGTGCTTCTGGTGTTCACTATTGCATGGCTGATAACAGCCACGAGGAGTGCAGTTAATTAATAGTGAGGTGAGAGCAGGACTTTATTGCCTGACAAGTCTGCCTGGTTGTCATTCCCCTGGATGAAGAAGCAAAGACAGCAAAGAAATGATTCCCATTAACACAGCTTGCAGGCTTTCCTCCTCAGTTTCAGGTTCCTCCAGGAGGTGGTTGGGGCTTCATGCCGTGAAGATGCTCAGAGGGCTGCAGCAGCTCTGCTATGAGGACAGGCTGAGAGAGTTGGAGCTCTGCAGCCTGGAGAAGAGAAGGCTTCCAGGAGACTTTGGAGTGGCTTTCCAGGATCTGAAGAGGGCTACAGGAGGGCTGGGGAGGGATTATTGACAAGGTCTTGCAGTGACAGGACAAGGGGCAATGGGTTTAAATTGGCAGGGGAGAGATTGAAACTGGATATTAGAAAGAAGTTGTTTGCAGTGAGGATGGTGAGACACTGGCACAGGTAGCCCAGGGAGGTTGTGGCTGCTCCCTCCCTGGAGGTGTTCAAGGCCAGGTTGGATGAGGCCTTGAGTGACCTGTGCTAGTGGGAGGTGTCCCTGCCTATGGCAGGTGGTTGGAACTGGATGATCTTTGAGGTCCCTTCCAACCTTATCATTCTATGATTCTATGATTCATCCCTGGAGATATTCAAAATGAGGCTACACAGGGCTCTGGGCAACCTGATCTAGTTGAAGATGTCCCTGCTGACTGCAGAGGTGATTGGACTGGATGAGCTTTGGAGGTCCCTTCCAACCCAGACCATTCTATGATTCAGATGGACTCCTTCCTTCTTCCAGAGGGTTGAGTGGGCTCCTCAGGAGCACAAACACAGTTGGTGTTGTGCTGGCTGGCTCAGAGAGATAGGACACAAAGAGCTACCTTGCACTCTGCACTTGTTTCTCCCTCTACAAACTGCTTTGGAAGACTCTGAATGCCTTGAGGGCCCTCCTTTATTTAGGTACTAAGGAGAAGCACTCCAGAGTGAGTTGTAGTTGGTGGTTGCAGTGGCAGCACAGTGGGGCAGGAGAGTGAGTCAATCTCTGCCGCAGTGTCACAGCTCCTGGGTTGCTCTTACAGCATTATTTGGGCTTCTGCACCCAACTATCCTCACACCATGTGATGGCCTACGAGGACATCTGACTCTTTAAATAAGCAAACAGAGAAAAGAATCTCAGTATTAGCTACTTTCTCTTTCCCTGGGTAGTGTAAATCATCTCCTCAACGCAGCATCTGTGCCTGTGTGAGGAGCAGGGAATCACAGAGACATTCCTGTTGGCAAAGCCCCTCAGGATCACCAAGCCCAACCCATATCCCTGCTCTGCAAAGTTCACCCTTAAACCATATCCCCAAGCAGCACATCCAAACGACTTTTAAACATATCCAGGGTTGGTGACTCCAGCACCTCCCTGGGCAGCTCATTCCAGTGCCTGATCACTCTTGCTGGGAAAAAATGTCCATTCTAATGTCCATTCTAAACCTACCCAGTGGCAGCTTGAGGTCATTCCCTCTTTTTCTATCACTGTTTACCTGTGAGCAGAGCCCAGCAGCAGCCTCTCCACAAGGTCCTTTCAGGTAGCTCTAGACAGCAATGAGGTCTCCCCTCAGCCTCCTCTGTTTCACACTACCCACCCCCAGCTCCCTCAGCTGCTCCTCATCAGATTTATTCTCCAGGCCCTTCCCCAGCTTCGTTGCCCTCCTNCTCCTCATCAGATTTATTCTCCAGGCCCTTCCCCAGCTTCGTTGCCCTCCTCTGCACTCTCTCCAGCACTTCCACATCCTTCTTGTAACGAGGTGCCCAAAACTGAACACAGTACTCAAGGTGTGGCCTCACCAGAACCGAGTCCAAGGAGACAATCACCTCCCTACTCCTGCTGGCCACAGCATTTCTAATCCAACCCAGGATGCCATTGTCTTTCCTTGCCACCTGGGCACACTGCTGGCTCAAATGATACTGGGCTCCTTCCTGTGCTGACCCACTGTGATTCCTGCTCCAGTGCTGGCTGGCAGTAGGGTCAGCAGTGGATTCATGTGTCTGAAGCTGAGTGTGGCTCTCCTGCAGATACCTTTTTCCCCCCAGAACAGATGTTTGGGCACAACTGGAAGGTGTCCCTGGGATCTTATCAATGTCTATGAATATATGAGGAATGGGTGTCAAGATGAAGGTGCCAGGCTCTTTGCTGGTGCCCAGTGATAGGACAAAGAGCAGAGGGTATAAGCTGGAACACAGGAAGTTCTGCCTCAACATGAAGAGCAACTTCTATACTGTGAGGGTGCTGGAGCCCTTGAAGAGGCTGCCCAGAGAGATTGTGGTGTCTGCTTCTCTAGAGACTTTCAAAATCCATTTGGATGCATTCATGCCTGATCACACCACTCTGATTCTGTGATTCTCCTGTGCCATCAGGAGTGCCCTTTACAGTGGCATTTCCCAAGTATAGATAAAAGCTGGAGCTCTTGAGCTTGGGGAAGAGGAGCTTGAAGGGTGACCTCATTCACGTTTATAAAGATGTGCAGGGTGAGTGTCCAGAGGCTGGAGCCAGGCTCTGCTGGGTGATGCCCAGTGACAGGACAAGGGGCAGTGGGAGGAAGCTGAGGCACAGGAAGTTCCATGGAAACTTCATGGAAAAATGAAGAAAGATTTTTTTTCCCTGTGGGGGTGCCAGAAGCCTGGCACAGGCTGCCCAGGGGGGTTGTGGAGTCTCCCTCTCTGGAGATATTGAAGAGCTACCTGGATGTGTTCCTATGTGATCTGCTCTGGGTGATGGTGCTCTGGCAGGGGTTGGACTGGATGAGCTTTGGAAGTCCCTTCCAACCCCTAACATTCTGTGATTCTGTGACTTACAGCTTGGTCTAGCCCTGATTTAAGGGTCCCTTTAGTCAAAAGGCCCCAGAAAAATAGACCCTCAAATTCCTGGTGTGGTCCTGCTCTGGCCGGGGTGGGGTTGGGCTGGATGATCTTTTGAGGCCCCTCCTACAGGGCCACAAGGATGATCAGAGGGCTGGAGCTCATCTCCTGTGAAGACAGACTGAGAGAGTTGGGGCTGTTCAGTCTGGAGAAGAGAAGGCTCCGAGGAGACNCACAGCCTATAGTATAATTTTCTCTATTAAAATATTCCAATTAGCCTCAAACCAACTCTGAAAAACCTGATCTAGTGTGAGGTGTCCCTGCCCATGGCAGGGGGGTTGGAGCTAGATGATCCTTGTGGTCCCTTCCAGCCCTGACAATTCTGTGCTTCCAGCCCCTACCATTTCTGTGGCCCTGTGCAAAGAGGCTTTGCTCCAGGAGCTGCCAGATGTGTTTAAAGCATCTTCCTGCTGCTTGCCTTGCAGCCGATGTTCTCCGTGGCACCCAGCCTAGCTGCCACCAACGCCTCAGCCGCCTTCAACCCCTACCTGGGGCCTGTGTCCCCAGGCCTGGTCCCCGCGGAGATCCTGCCCACCGCACCCATGCTGGTGACAGGGAACCCTGGTGGCGTCCCGGTGCCCGCCGCTGCCGCCGCCGCCGCACAGAAGCTGATGAGGACAGACAGGCTGGAGGTAGGAGCTGCTCTCTGTCACTCGCTCTTGGTGTGTTCGCTGTTGTCTCCTAGGTACAAAATGTTTTTGTTGTGGAAAGACATGGAGCAGGTTTCACTCTTACTGATAATGTCACCTTCAGGGGAGACCACCTGGCTCTCTGCATCTCCCTGAAAGGGATTTGGAGCCAGGTGGGGACTGGCACAGGCTGCCAGGGAGGTTATGGAGTTGTCTTCTCTGGAGATAAAACCTACCTGGATGCATTCCTATGTGACCTGCTCTAGGTGATCCTGCTCTGGCAGGGGGATTGGACTGGATGAGCTTTCAAGGTTCCTTCCAACCCTTGATATTCTGTGATTCTGTGGTCTCTTCCAGTAACAAGTGATAGTACAAGAGGAAACAGCCCCAGGTTGTCCCAGGAGAGGTTTAGGTTGCACACAAGGAACAATTCCTTCCCAAATAGGTTGTCCAAGCCTGGCTCAGGCTGCCCAGGGCGGTGGTGAAGTCCCCATCCCTGGAGAGGTTTCAAAGCTGTGTAGATGTGGTGTTGAGAGCCATGCTTTAGTGCTGGATTAACAGTTGGAGTTGATGATCTTGAAGGTGTCTTCCAGCCAAAACAATTCTGTGCTTCAGCCTTGGTGACAGGTAAGGACAGGGCCTGACTGACCACTGACCAGTCCATGCTTGTTCTACTGCTGACCTTCCGCTGCAGGAAGGAATGGAAGTACTGAGCCCTTTTAGGAGTGCCCATGGCAGCAAAAAAACCTCTCTGCAGTGTTAGTGTGTGCCCAGAGGGTGCTGACCTGCGAGTGCAGGCAGGGGTACCAAGCCCCAGGGCAGTTGCAAGGGCAGAGCTTCAGCTGCCCAGGTAGAAGAGGACCTTCAGCCTCTCTTAGCTCTGCTCTGGGCAAATGGTGCCAGCACTCCCCCACCAGTTCCCTCGCCTGCCTTATCATCCCTGCTACAACCTGACAAGTGTTGGTGCTCTGCAGCTGCTGCTCCCCCATGCCCTGATTCTTCCTTATCTGAAAGGCCTGACAGGGTTCTCAGCACCTTGTCAGCAGCACAGGCGGGGAGCCAGCACCGTGCCACGGCTGCCAGCAGAGCCCAAAGCTCAGTCCTGTGCTGTGCTGGCAGCCCTGAGGGCAGTTCTGCTGGTTACCGGGTGGTGGTGGGAGAGTCTGTTTCAAAGGTGATGATGGGGGAGGCTGGAGTCACCCTCTGTCACCCTGTTTGTGCAGTGGGCATGATGTGCAGGAGCACACAACTCCCCTCTCCAGTGCCATGCTACAGCCAGCAGCAGCTTTGGTGGGTGGTGGTGAGAGCTGAGCTGTGCCATGACCTCTGCCCTCAGCCCCTAGCCTGGAGCCCAGTGCTCCTGTAGCACTGCTGCAGGGACAGGGCTTGAAGATCCCACCAGGGCAACAGCTCTGCGTGGAGAGGGTGTGAAGGCTTAGGGCTGTGGGAGGTGGTTGTTCTGGTGGATCTAATTTAAGGTGAATCTTGTGGAGTAGGGTTATAAGTTGGACTTGGTGATCCTGAAGGGCTTTGCCAACCTGGATATTTCTGGGATTCTGCTCTTGGGCACAGTGCTTGAAGTCAGGGGGCAGGCTGGAGGGACCTGAAGGAGCTTTGGTTTTGGATGCACCCAGAAATTGTACTGCTTCTGCCTCTGCTGTGACAGGCATTGCAAGGGAAACTTGGAGGTCGGTCTCTTCCCCAAGAAACAAGTGACAGGACAAGAGGAAACAGCCCCACATTGTCACAGGGTGGGTTGAGGTTGGACATGAGGAAAAATTTGTTCCCCAAAAGAGTTGTCCATTCCTGACCCAGGCTGCCTATGGCAGAGGTGAAGTCCCCATCCCTGGTGTCATGGTTTGAGGGGTTCCAGGTTATCCCGGACACTTCAAACGTGTGGAGATGTGATGCTGAGGGACGTGGTTTGGTGGTGACTTGGCAGTGATGGATTAAGGGTTGGAC
Organism: Ramphastos sulfuratus; assembly: GCA_013399055.1. Classification (NCBI taxonomy): domain Eukaryota; kingdom Metazoa; phylum Chordata; class Aves; order Piciformes; family Ramphastidae; genus Ramphastos; species Ramphastos sulfuratus. The sequence goes on along the minus strand of WBNM01001043.1, from coordinate 25,111 downwards.
TTGATGACTTCAGAGCTCTCTTCCAACCAACACAAGTCTATGTTTTGAGTGAATTCCCTTTCCTCAGCCACCCCTTTGCCTGGCAAGCTGCTGCTCAGAACGCTGCAAGCAGGGAGGGTCACCTGGCAGCCAGCACTTCCCACTGCTGCTGTCACCGTTCTCAGAGCTGCCATCACCACAGGTTCCCCTCCCGTGGGACCTCATTCTTGCCCTTTATAGAGAGGTTTACTCTGAGGAGAGTGTTCCCCAAAGCACGCTCAGGTTACAGGAGAGCAGCTGCACCACGCCAAGAGCCAGCTCGTGAGTGGCTCTTTGCAATCACCAAGGGATGCTTCTCCTTGGAGGACTCTTTTATGATGGAGACCTGCCAGAGGCGGCGGAGCACCAGAGTGCGATCAGATAAAGTCCTAAATAAACCAGGCTGGATTCAGGACTGAGCACAGAGAGGCAGATGCTGATGGCAGGGAGCCTTGTAGGTCACAGCACTGGTTGGCTGCTGCGTTTGATGGTGTAGCAGTGCTGGAGACAGGTGAGCTCAGAAGCTTTCTGCTCATAAACGGGAGCAGAATGTGCCCAAAGCCCATGGCCAGGGAAGAAGATACACCTGAGAGAGCTCAGGAGAAGCTGCATGGGGACACCTTTTCACATGGTGCTTCTGGGCAGAGCTTGTGCTGGCCAGCAGACTGTGACCAGAGTGCATGGGGACCTAAGGAAATTTGGGCTGCAGGATTTGGTCCTCCAGATGCTTCCATTGTCTTTGTCATAGAATTACATAGAATTTGGCTGAAGAGACCTTTAAAATCAGTGAGTTCAGACATTAATCATAGAATCATAGAACAGAATGGTAAGGTTGGAAGGGACCTCAAGGATCATCTAGTTCCAACCCCCTGCCATAGGCAGAGACACCTCCCACTAGTACAGGTTACTCAAGGCCTCGTCCAGCCTGGTCTTGAACACCTCCAGGGAGCGAGCATCCACAACCTCCAGCACTGCCTGCTCACCACATGTCCCTCACGTGGTATCCACAGCTTCTAGATACTTAACATAGCTATTCAAAGAAGCAATGCACTGTTCAGCCAACTCCTCTGCTCCAGAGGCAGCTGATAGAGTGTTCCTGGTCTGATGAAAAGTGTCTCTGCCTGTGGCACGGGGGTTTGATCTAGATGATCTTCAAGGTCCCTTCCAACCCAAAGCATTCTGTGAATCTGTGAATCTCTGAAAGGTTTTGCCTGCTCTGGTTCTTGCCTCTCCCAGAAGCCAGCATGTGCCCACCTGCTCTTTGAGTGAGTTCCTGGCTGTGGGTACTGTCATTTGTTGGGGCATGATCCGAGAGTTTTGTAAGGCTTAGGTCTTTCTGCTTTGGAATGAACCATGCTGGAGAAGAATAACGTCTGTGATGTTCTCGTCTAATCCTGGGGTGTGATGTGTTCTGCCTTGAGCTCCCAACGCTGCTTCTCACGAGTGATGCACTCTGGTGTTCATTAAGTTGGCACACATCTTAGGATGCTGAATCAGGCTGTTCCACCACCAGAAGCCCACAACACAAAGCTGCCAGGCAGGAGCCTGAGCTCCTGAATTGGTAAGAACACTCCTAAGATAAGGTGGGGATGACTGTTAGGAGCAGCAGGACTGATTCCGTACCTCTTTGGACCACGTTGATGGTACAGGTGGCAGGCAGATGGTTGGGTGTCCAGTGCCTTCAGCCATTCCCATAAGGAATCTGGATCTCAAGATGGAAATCCCATGAGTTGAGGCTTTTCCTACAGCTTTCCTCATGCTGCCAGAAATAATTTTGGGCAAGAGTGTGGCTCTTCCAGTGGGCAAGAAGAGATGCAAGGAGAGGGAAGCAAGAGAGAAGGGAGCTGCCTGAGTGCTCTGTCCCCAGTGCTTGGGATTCCATCATTTCCATGGGAAGTGTCCAGCAGACAAGAGTGACCACAGCCAGCCTGCTGCTTCCTGCTTCTTCCAGATGTGCTGTTTTTTTGCCAGGAACAGGCAGCTTAGAAGACCTTGGAGACTTTCACATGTTGGGTAATCAGGGGCTGTGTTGGTTTAGACACTCAAAATGTGGTAACAATCCACCCAGTTTGGTCAGCTCTCGTCAGTGCAGAGCAGGAGACAGGAGAGGGGGATCCATGCTCAGGACAGCGATCTCAGCTCTGCTGTCTATGGCCCTCCAGCTAAAAAGCTCTGCCCAGCCTTTGGGTTAGCAGTTTGGAATCTCTGCCTTAGCTGCAGTGACCCAGTGTTTGTCTCCCCACCGTGGTGGGCAAGTTGACTCCTCCCAGCAGGACAACGAAAAATAAACTCAGCCCAAAGTCAGAAGAAGTTGAGTGAATCCCTGTAGCTCAGCATTTTTGCAGGCAGGCTGGAGACCTGCAGGTGCCTCTTTTGTTTCTGTTTCTTAACATCCTGAATTGAAAAGGATGGTGCTAATTACAGGGCTTTTAATAAGGAACTGAATCAAAGCTCTGCAGCTCTGCAGGGCCAGACAACACACCACGCTTCTGCGCCTCTCTGCTCTGAATCACACATTGCTGTGTGCCCCTGCCAAAAAGACAGCACCGTTCCCAGGGCTCCTTTTAAATAACCAGGAATTGGAAATGTAGGCTTTTTGTGACCATCACAACCATTGCTGGTCACACTGGTCAAAAGGACTGGCAGTGCCCTGGTTTGTGTCTGCCTACTGCAAAGCATCCTTCAGAAGTCTGTTAAGGAGAGTTGAGGGGGAGCCTTTCGTTGTCTTACCTCAGCTAGGGCATGACAGCTCTGGGAGAATTTCCTCTGGGCATGCCAGAGGCTCTTTCTGCCTGCCCAGCTCGTTCAGCTCCCTGCTCACCCTTTTTTGGGCTTTGGCTATGATAAAATCATCTTAGCTGTGGAAGCATTTTCTTTCTAGACACTTCTAGATATATTCACTCTTATATATGAATGTGCAGAGATCATCTTCGTGCCATTAATGGAGTGGTTCTTGCTGACACGTGGAGTTTTGGGACCTTGGCTCTTGTGCATCACCAATCCCAGACAAAGAGCAAAGACAGTCGACTGACCTTAGTTGCCTCCTTTATCTTCAGAGGAAAAGCCTTCAGTTTACTTCTGGGCTGCAAACAAATAATCCAAGGAAATGATCCATTGTTGCCTGAGCTCCCTGGTTTGGCTGTGCTGCAGATACACAGCCAGAGCCTTTTGTCACCCTGTGCAAAAAAACTGCTGGAAGGACCCTGTGCAGGTTGCCTCCTGTGGACAAGTTCACGTCACTCTTGTTATCATTCCATAGCTTCTAGGCGATGGCTTCAGCTAGTGGCTGAAGCAGCATAGGAGTTAAAAAGCAGCTTGAATCAGAATCACAAAATGTCAGGGGCTGGAAGGGACCTTGAAAGCTCATCCAGTTCAACCCTCCCTGCCACAGCAGCATCACCCAGAGCAGAGCACACAGGAACACATCCAGGCAGCTCTTGAGTATCTCCAGAGAGGGAGACTCCACAACCCCCCTGGGCAGCCCGTCACCCTCACAGGGAAAAAAAATCCTCCTCATCTTTAAATGAAACTTCCTCTGCCTCAGCTTCCACCCATTGCCCCTTGGCCTGTCATTGGACATGATCCAGCAGGGCCTGGCTCCAGCCTCTGGGCACATCTTTATAACCATTGCTGAGGTCACACTTCTCAGGCTCCTCCTCTCCAAGCTCAAGAGCCCCAGCTCCATCAGCCTCTCATCGTAAGGAACATGTTCCACTCCCTTCAGCATTTTCGTGGATCTGAGCTGGACTCCTTCAAGCAATTTCCTGAGGTGCTTCTTGAACTGAGCACTAACGTGGATAGAAACCAAACAACAACCACATTTGGTTTGGTGCAGGGACCAGAGCCAAGCTGATGGGCACCCACTTCTAAAAGGCAGTTCCAGCTACTAAAGTAGTTTTATTTGTACACAAACTCAGCTGCTTTTGTCCCTCTCTGTTTCCTGTAGCCTGTGGCAAACTGAGATGACAAAAGGCATTTTTGTCTGAGGTTTGTGAGGACCACAAAAGGGACACTCAGGGTTCAAGAGGTGTGTGAAAAGAGGGCTGGTGTTTGGCACCTTAGTGATGACGTCTGCATGGCTGGTGGTGGCGGTCAGGAGATCTGGGCCGGAGCTCAGGTTCCAGGACTGTAGTGTCCTCAGCCAGGCAGCTTTCCTCAGGCAATTTCTGATCCCTTCAGATTCATCTGGCTGCTGGCATGCAGTGGTGGCATGGCAGTGGGACCAGTCACCACTCTGGCTGCATCCTCTGCTCCTTTCAAATGTGGCTCATTTTCCACCAGTCACAGTCACAGACTGGTTTGGGTAGGAAAGGACCTTTCGTGGTCATCTAGTCCAACCTCCTGCAGTCAGCAGGGACATCTGCAACTAGAGCAGGCTGCTCAGGGCCCCTAACAACCTAATCTGGAAAGGCTACAGCTTGCTCCTTGGCACAGCATGAAGTGGCCGCAAAGTCATCCTCCTGGCACCATTAGTTAAAGCCAGGCACCTTAATTAATGCCTTGGATGGTTGCTGACTTGACACAGCTAGATCACAGTGGAGCCCTGCAGCAGGCTGCCCAGAGAGGTTGGGGAATCTCCTCTGGAGAGCTTCCAACCTCCCCTGGCCATTGTGATGCTGGGCAAGTTGCTGTGGGTGCCCTGCTTGAGCAGGGGAGTTGGGCTGCCCAGGGAAGTGGTGGAGTTGCCGTCCCTGGAGGTGTTCAAGCAAAGCCTGGATGGGGCACTTAGTGCCATGGTCTGGTTGATTGGCTAGGGCTGGGTGATAAGTTGGGCTGGATGAACTTGGAGGTCTCTTCCAACCTGCTATTCTGTGATTCTGTGATCTCCAGAGGTCACTTCCAAGCCCACCCTGCTGGGATTCTATGAGTGCTGCCATGTCCAAGCACTGTGGTGCTGGAGGTGATCTCAGAGCTGGCCACAGCTCATGTAGAAACTCTCATGGGTGACTGAGCTGATCTCATTCCTGGTGGGCTTTGATGCTCTTACATCACAAGCAGCTTACAGAAGCTGGGTCCCTGCTACCAGGGAGCCGATCCCACCTCTGCATTCCTCCTGGGGGGGGACACACTCAACGGCACTCAGAAATGCCACCCTTGCCCCGAGCCGTGCCCACACCACCCATCACCCCACGCTAAGTGGCTTTCTCTTCCCGCCGTGGCAGGTGTGTCGAGAGTACCAACGTGGCAACTGCAACAGGGGGGAGAACGATTGCCGCTTCGCCCACCCCGCCGACAGCGCCATGATCGACACCAACGACAACACCGTCACTGTCTGCATGGATTACATCAAAGGGAGGTGCTCCCGGGAAAAGTGCAAATACTTCCACCCTCCTGCCCACCTGCAAGCCAAGATCAAGGCTGCCCAGTACCAGGTTAACCAGGCTGCAGCTGCCCAGGCAGCAGCGACTGCAGCTGCCATGGTGAGTGTGCAGGTGGCCCCCGGACCGCAGTGCGTTGGCGAGAGACTGGCAGCGAGGGGTTAGCTGGGCTGGCTGGAGGGTGCTCGGGGGGGCCCGGTGGTGACATGGTGCAAGGAGCTTTCTCAGCATGTGGTGCCAGGTCTGCTCTGGGGGGAGTTTGAGAGCCTTGGGGTGTCTCCCTCCTTTGCCTGCTGGCGTGCAGATATCTGTATGTACATCTGTGTGTGCATACGTCTGTGCCTGCCTGCGTCTGCAGATCTGTACCTATAGCTGAGCCTGTCTCTGTGTGCGGGGAGCTATGCATCTCTGGAGCTGCACAGATAGACAAGGCCTGTTTACAGCCACTCTGTCTTTGCAGAGACTCACTTGGAAGTCCACCTTGCTGTGTAGATGCCACCCGTAGCCCACTTTTATCCCACCCTGGGGGCACCAGCACAACCCTCCTGTAGTGGTAGTAGTGGTAGCAGACAGATCTGGAACCCCGCAGGGTCTGGCAGCCAGATCTGGAACCCCTCAGGGCCTGGTTTGCCAGCAAGGAGAGGCCAACGCCCTGAGGAGGGCTCTGCTGCCATCTTGTCCAGCCTGTGTTGAGTCTGGCAGGGTGTGGATGAGAGAGGTGCGGGCACTGGGGTGCGGTGGCCAGGAGCAATGGGAACGGCACTGCTGGGGGACAGCCCCCAGCTACTGGGAAGGCTGCGGTGCGAGCGGTGAGCTGCTGGCTGGTTGTGGGGAGCCCCACGTCCACTCCTGCAGGGCCATGGGGAGCACAAATTCCACTCCTGCAGGGCAGTAAGAATCCTCAATTCCACTCTTGCAGGGCCATGGGGAGCCCCATTTCACTCCTGCAGGACCATGGGGACCCCAAATTCCACTCCTGCAGGGCCATGAGGAACCCCATTCCACTCCTGCCAGGCCATGGGGAGCCTCATTTCACTCTTGCAGGGCCATGGGGAGCCCCAATTTCACTCTTGCAGGGCCATGGGGAGCCCCATTTCACTCCTGCAGGGCCGTGGGGAGCCCAAATTCAACATCTGCCAAGCCACGGGGAGCCCCAATTCCACTCCTACCAGGCCATGGGGAGCCCCAATTCCACTCCTGCAAGGCCATGAGGAGGGCCCTGGGGTGGGCCCCGGCCGCCTCCCTGCCCTGCCCTGCCCTGCCTGGCCCCGCGGCGTGGGGGCCCCGCCGGCCCCCGGTGCATGCAGAGTCTTGTTCCCGTTGTACACAGCATCCGGTGATTTGTTTTTATTTGTTTTTTTCTCACCCCCCCAATGCACTGCTGCCCCCATGATGCACCTCTGCTTGCTGTTTATGTTAATGCGCTTGACCCCACTGGCCATTGCCATCATGTGCTCGCTGCCTGCTAATTAAGACTCAGTCGGCTGTCAAATCACTGAAGCGACCCCTCGAGGCAACCTTTGACCTGGTACTATGACCTTTCACCTTTTAGCTTGGCATGTAGCTGTACCGTAGAGTTTGGGGTTCATGTGTAGAAATGGAATATCCCGGTCCCCTTTCCCCTCGTCCCCGGCGATGGGCACGGGGGCAGCGCTCCAGAGCGGGACCCTGCTGCCCCCGCGCCCTGCCGGCCCCTTCCCCGGCCCCTTCCCTTCCCATCTCTTTCCCGTCCCCTCCCCAAGGGTGCCGTGGCCGGGCGCAGGGTGCGTTGGCATGGCTTTGGTGGCGCGGAGGCGGCCGGGGGTGCCGGCATGTGGCGTGGCTCTGCATGCCCAGGCAGGCGCTGGGGCCCGGGGAGTGGGTTGGCGCCGGCAGCCCTGCCGTCCGCCCCGGACAGTGACTATTAACATGGCTTCTACGTGTGGATGATCCTGGAGCTGGCAGTGCTGCTTCCCCTGCCCCGAGAGCCTCGCTGCCAGCAGCGCCCGAAGCTTGGCCCTGGCGCTGGGGTCTGGGCCAGGCTGTGTAACCCACAGCTGCCCCTTATCTGTGCTCCGTGATGGTAGCTGAAGTGGTGCTCCCTGAGAGCTTCTCCCTGCCTTTGATTTGGTAGTTCAGCTCGCTCTGCTGCTTGCTTGCTCATGGATAAACATGGTGCTGCCTGGTGGGTTTGGCCTTCTACTGACCTTTCTTTTTTCCTCTCTCTCTCTCTCCCTCTCTCTCTCTCTCTTCTTTTTCTTCCCTCCCCCTCCCCTGCCATCCCTTCCCTCCTTCCCTCCCTCCCTTGCCATCCCTCCCATCCCTCCTCCACACCCCACCCTATCCTCCCCCTTTTTTTGTTGTTTTTTTTTTTTTTAATTTTTTTTATTTTTGTTTGTTTGTTTGTTTTGGTTTTCTTTTTTTTACTGGACTTTATTTTTATCCCCATCCCCCCTTCAGGGAATTCCTCAAGCTGTACTCCCCCCATTACCAAAGAGGCCTGCGCTTGAAAAAACCAATGGTGCCACCGCAGTCTTTAACACTGGTATCTTCCAGTACCAGCAAGCTCTTGCCAACATGCAGTTACAGCAGCATACAGCCTTCCTCCCACCAGGTAAGTGCTGCTCCTTGGCTTTTCTCTGGGGAGGGAGGGGAAGAAGGGAGGATGCTTTAAAAAAAAAAAAAAAATCACCCTAGGACATACCCCTGGTGGCAAATGCAGAGGTACTTGCGTGGTGCCTGCTGCAGGCAGGTGCCCGGTGCAGGCAGCCCCTCCAGCCTGTGGTGCCCAGTGGGCAGAGCGGGTGCTGGCTGCAGGTAGGTTGGCCTCTGGCTGCTTGGCTCGGAAGCTGGGTGGGTGTTTTCAAGTCTAATCCAAAAATCAGTGTTATGCTCTGTCTTGTCACCCCCCAATCAGAACTTGCCATCTCTCTCGTCCCTCTGCCCCTTGGTTAACTCCCTCTTCCTTGCCCATCTCTCAAGCTGTTGGATTTGTTTCTCTTTGCTGTAAGACCCCTTTGCCTTCATGTACGTAGCACCAATTGCTGAGCCACGCTTTGGAAGGTTTAGCTTTTAATTACAGTGCAGTGACCATGGAAGGTGCAGGCAGGCTTGCAGGTAGCTAAACCTACCTGAGAAATCACAGCTCAGGCCTCCAAAGCCTCAGGGCTGATCTGAGACTCAGCAGAAGTGAGGTGCCCTTGTCCAGGAGTGATCCAATCCATACCTGTCCCAGTGTAGTCACCGAAGGAGCAATGCTTGTGCTGTTTACTGCAGCAGAAGTCCCACCAGAGGACAAGTGGTGGGGCCCTAGAGTTAGAACACGGATTTTGGTTCTGCAAGTAGCACCTGAGGAGCAGTGGTGCACAATCACACAAACCATTCACCTGGCTCTATGGCTGTGTGGAGCCAAGCTGAGGGAGCTTTGACACGAGAACCCCCACTAGAGCAGTACTGTCATTCTAGGAGCTGTGCAGAGGACATCTGTGCTCAACACTTGGAAGGGATCTACAAGGACAGCCCTGTGTGATGCAGACCAGTTGGGAGGAAAAGGCAGAATACAGCTATGCAGTCTATATCCAAAAACCTGAGGATTTGATTTCTGACCGCTTTTTGTTTCCCAGGAATGGTTTATGATGCCCTTTCCTGGTGCACAACTTGCCTGAGGAGTTCAAATGGCACAAAAATCAGTTGCTCCATGTTGTACAGTTCCATAATTCATTTAGGTTCCAAAAACGCACTGCAGGCACTGAAACCCCTCAGTAAAAGCTCGTTGGAGGCTACAGAAAGGCTAAGCAAACCTTGGGTCAGATCTGCAGCCCACATGCTGGAATTCAGATACAAAGAGTGGAGCAGGTATCACAGCTCCCCAGCTCTCTGCTGGCAGAGCATGAGTGGTGGAGTCAGAGAGCCAGGAGCTTCCCCAGCTTCCAGGAGTTCATCAAGGGGCTGGCTGATGCTGGAGAGGACTTGAAGCTGCATTGACTCACACCCTTTGAGCTCAGAAGCTGAGGTGACAGCTCGTGTCCCTCAGGCCTCTTTTGCACTGCATCACTGACCAAGCTCTCTCACAGCAGCTCTTACACAGCCCACCTCAGCTCTTCCTCTGGCAAACCTCTACTGATACCTCCAGAAGTTTGTGCTGTGGTTCTTGGTGCTTCGTTTCACCTCTCCTGGCCACTAAGTAGATGTGAAACAAGAGAAGGAAAGGAATTTTTAGCTTGAGCTTCTGTAAATTCTCTGTTTTTCAAATAGCAGCAGTTTGAGCTTTCAGGAACCCAATAAAAGCTTGGAAATGTTATTTGCCACCTGTCATTACCCCACCTGAAACGAGCTAGGGTCAGCCCTGCTGGTGCTCAGCCACCTGGAGGTTCTCCAGCATTCCCTCAGGAGCAATAGGGGAGCAGGGAGCCTGGGTGCCCTCAGCTCCACTGCCATGGAGCAGAAGCAAATTAATGCAGTGGGCACTGAACTAAAGGGATGGTTCTCAGCTTCACATACCCCAAGTGTAGTCACTGAGATGTGTCCTTAACTGCTTCAGCCACAGTATCTGAAAATGCAGCAGATCTGGAGGGCAGGGCACTCACAGAGCCATCAGTTTGTACCCCAGTGGAGGGCCTTGGCAGGACCCTCCACTCTGCAGGGCGCTTGAGAGTTTTTCCACTCATGTTCCAGACAAACCCAAAGACCACTTCTAGGTGGTCAGGCATAGTCTGGCTGCCTGTGTGCCAGGGTCATGTGAGAGCAAATAAAGGGCTTGGCCATGCCAGAGGATGGGCACCGGTGCTCCAGCACACTTTATATGATCAAACACACTCAGATCCTTGTCTCACCACTCCCAAATTAAGCTCCCTCTTTGCTTGGCTCCACTCTGAGGGCTCCCAGAAACCTTGGCTGCTGGAAGCTGTCTCCAGACTGAGAGGAGAGTCTGAAAGACATCGCAGGGAGGAGCTGGGCACATTTGTGCCACTGTCTAGTTGGAAGAAGTTGGGTTAGTCTGCTGAGCAAAGAGGCTCTGCACCACTCAGGAGATGTCCACAGCTGGCTGTGGTACTTCTTGCTGACTGCCAGCTCTGGGCACGTTGGCAGGTAGGGACAAACATTTTGCTGTGGGGCTGTGAACATTAAGAGCAGCAGTTACTTGGCATCAGCACTTACTATGCCCAGTCACTGGGAGCTGAGTAGAGGTGAGTTTGTAGATGCAGGCAAAGCTCTTGTGTGCACCTACTTGGCATTTCTGCCCTGGTGCTTGTCACCATCGTGTGCCACTGCGCCCAGTGGTGCTGTTCGGGGCTGTGTGTGTGGATTGAGTGAGCAGGAGGTCGCTGAGAAGCAAAATCCTCCAGAAGAAAGGGCTGAGGTTCACAGGTCCCCCAGGAGCTGCTGTCCTGCTGCAGCTGGCAGGGACAAGGCAGCCCAGCAAAGGCTTCAGCCACCTCTGCTGTCGAACCAACGAATTGCATTTGGAGTCAGCTCCTGCAGCTTCAGCGCCAGGGAAGGAACCCGCTCAGCACACAGCTACCTTCCTCCAGTGCTGTCTGGCTGAGCACCTCCTCCGTGGGACTTCTGACCCTGCCAGACTCACAGATTGCAGTGGTCTTGCTCTCCTCCTCCAAAATGTTAGGGGGGGACAAGAGCAAGCACCACTGCTCACCTCCACAGGGGGCTATTTTTAATCAGGATTTAGCAGTCCGGACAGAATAAAGAGCCTGGGGGTAATAACCAGAGAGAGAAGAGGAAAAACAGACCTGCTTAGAATCCCAGTAAACCTGGAATACTTCTGGAAACAGCTTCATTCCACTGCAGAAACGATCTTGAGTGTGAAGTTAGGATCAGTTAACTGGGCACACAGCCTTGCTTTAGAATGGTGATGGTGCCTTGTGCTGCACAGCCAGGGAACATCTCAAACTGCACATTTATTATTCATACCTCCTCATTAGTCAGTCAAAGCTTCTGAAGTTCAAGATGATGATTAAGGTCAGAGGAAAAATGATTTTTTATTGCTGGTAAGAGGGTCATACAGCATTGTGTCTCCATCTCTGCCAGTTACTGCACCCCAGCTGATATCTTCATCTCTGCCTACTTACATTTGCTTCAATCCCCTTCCTAAACTGTGTGTGCTGGTCGGAATGTTCACACTGACAGCTCAGGCTAAACCTTGGAGCTGCAAAGCTTGCCAGTGATATTTCAGAGCCATTAAGAGCATCTCACTCCTCTGTAGCTGTGTAGGTGTATTCATGGAATGATGTCATGTCCCAGGGCTAGTGATGTCAGCCTGGCAAACAGGGCACAGAGCTCAAATGTTCTTCTCTGTAACCTCATTAACGCTGCAGAGGCATCACAAGAGGGACTCAGAAAGCAGCTTTGTACCTCATAGCCAAATTTTGCTCCAGTTTTTTTAAACTTACAAGTGGTCCCACAGACTTCAGCCATGATTTTTGTGCGTGGGGAAGTCAGCAAAGTCAGGAGTCTCCCCCTTCTTTTAAACCTTTCATGGCAAATATTTTCAGCCTCTTCCGTGAGGCAGAAACAGAAGAGCAATTAGGAAACATGACTGTGCCTTTTGCTTTGTAGCCTGTGGTGAAAGAGAATGACCTTGGCCACAGCACTAGTGACAATGACTGACTCTTTCCTTGCTTCTTTAAATGCTCTGGAGCTTGTGAGACCACTACAGGGCTTGGCACCAGCTGAGACAATTTCCTGTCCCTGTGAGATGGTCACGGAATGTCAAGGAAGCAGCATTGCAGGGCTCCCACTGGCACTCCTCTGGAAGATGTATCCACTTCCACTGCAGTCCCTACTCCCAGATTTCAGATTATTTCAGTTTCTGCTGCCTCCAGTGTAATGAGCAGTGCCAGTAAATGCTATTTGTTAAATAAAATGGTAACTAGGTTATTAAAAATGGGTGTTCTGAAAGATCAGCGTCTCAGATTGGAAGCAGAAATAGCAGATGCAGAGTTTAGTCAGGTGGGAGGCAATTTGCTGTGTCAAGCGAGCAGAATCACCAGCTCTGGGATGCTTCAGAATGATCCCATCCTGTTCCTAACCCCACCAGACTGCTGCAGGCTCTCTAGTTGCAGGGCAGAACTCATCAGGCACTGTCACTTCAGTTTACCTTTGTGGAGCCTGAAGAGAGTTGTGAGCCCTGACACCAGCAGCTTAAAATAGCCCCCATATGTAGGGGGGAAAAATGCTGACCCAAGTGTTCCCAGGTGCTGCCCTGAGCTGTTGAGGAGGATTTAGCTGTTCGGTTGCTCCTGGCCTGTGTGAGCAAAGGACCAGAGGACTGCCAGGAATCACAGAATCAATCAGGGTTGGAAGGGACCACAAGGATCAGCCAGTTCCAACCCCCCTGCCATGGGCAGGGACACCTCACACTAGATCAGGCTGCCCACAGCCTCATCCAGCCTGGCCTTAAACACCTCCAGGGATGAGGCTTCCACCACCTCCCTGAGCAACCTGTGCCAGACTCTCACCACCCTCATGCTGAAGAATTTCTTCCTAACATCCAGTCTGAATCTACCCATTTCTAGCTTTGTTCCATTCCCCCCAGTCCTATCACTACCTGACAGCCTAAAAAGTCCCTCCCCAGCTTTCCTGCAGGCCCCCTTCAGATACTGAGAGATCACAATAAGGTCACTTTGGCTCCCACTTCACCAGTAACTCATGGAGCTCACACATCACAAAACTCCTGCATGCCCAATTCACAGAATCACCAAATCCCATCATGGTAGGGGTTGGAAGGGACCTCTGGAGTAGTTCATCCAGTCCACCCCCCCTGCTAAAACAGGGGCACGCACAGCAGCTTACCCAGCAGCACAGTGTCCAGGTGGGTTTGGAATCTCTGCGGAGAAGAGCCTGTCTGGGCAGCCTGCTGCAGGGCTCCAGCACCCTCAGAGTGAAGTGGCACAGAATCCCAGAAACATGCAGGTTGGCAAAGCCCTTCAGGATCACCAGGTCCAACTTTACAAGATTCACCTTAAACCATATCCCCAAGCACCACATCCAAACCAGCCTTAAACACATCCAGAGTGGGTGACTCCACCACCTCCCTGGGCAGCTCATTCCAGTGCCTGACCACTCTCTTTCCTAATGTCCAATCTAAACCTCCCAAGCCTCAGCTTGAGGCCATTCCCCCTTGTTCTGTCTCCAGTTACCTGTGAGAAGAACCAGCAGCAGCCTCTCCATGATGTCCCTTCAGGTAGTTGTAGGCAGCAAGTTTGTGCTCCTGTGCAGGTTTGAAGAGGAAAGCAGCAGGGTAGAGACGGTGACCAAGGGCAACAACATTTAAGAAAAGGCATTTCCAAGCAAAGCCAAAGCAGCTTTTGCTGGCCATGCTGCTCCCACCACAGTGCACCAAAGGCAAACAGGACACAGCAGCACGCAGTTCCACCAGCTCTGTCCCCTCCTCACCCTGGCCTGGTTCTGATGGATCTCACTGTGCTATTGTATGGTTTGATTGTGCTGACCGTTACGTGCCACTGTTCCCGTAATAACAGTTTTTCTTCTTTGTTCAAAATGCCAATTCCTAATGACACGTGTGATGGGTTGTTTTAATTCTTTTCCCTCTCCAAATCCACCTTCCTGTTGCAATGCATGATGGGCAGGCTCAATATTGTGCATGACACCCGCTACAAGTGTTGGTAGGTGCCAGCTTTGTTTCTTGATTCTCTTAAAACCTGTGGTGTGCAGCTCAGGACCCTCAAAATCCACTGCTGGATCGGAGCTCTGGTGGCATTCCAGCTTCCTGGTGGCACTCCAGCTTCCTGGTGGCACTCCAGCTTCCCCCTGTGGCCTCCTGCACTAACGAGCTGTCAATTAAATGCAGTGGGTTTGCTTTAATTGACGCGGGCACGCCGAGGGGGGTCGGTTCGGACGGCAGGTTTTGGACTTGCACGCTCTGTCCTTGGTGGATTTTGACTGGACTATGAGTTCCAGTGTTTAGAAACTTTGTGTTTAAAATAAAGACCTTTGTACTTTGCCATTAGACCCCTTACTGGCCTTCAAGGAGATTCTTTTGTTGTTGTTGTTTGCAGTAAATGTTTTTTATTTTTTTGGGGGTTGAAACGATTCGCGTTGGAGGTTTGGTTGTTTTCTTTTGGAACTTTGTAAAACCTAAAGGCATTTAAAACTTCTGCTGTTGAGGTTTTGGGATTGAAATGGTTAAGCTTGTTTGTCTCCATGTTCTTGACTTGATGGTAACAAACCTTTTCCCCCCCCCCCTTCCCCTTTTTTTTTTTCCTCTCTTTCCCCCCCTCCCCTCCCTCTCTGCCCGGAATGTCGTCCTGCTTTGCACTGTGGTTGCATGTCACTTGCTGGCACTGATGCCCTGGGCTTCTCGCTGTGCCAACCCCATGCTCCACTGCCCTTCCACATCTGGCTCTGGTTCCCATCCTGCTCCACTCTTCTGTACCTTTGCTTATCTGATTTTCCTTCCGAAAGTTCCCATGGTGCACGGTGCTACGCCAGCCACTGTGTCTGCAGCAACAACATCTGCCACAAGTGTTCCCTTCGCTGCAACAGCCACAGCCAACCAGGTTTGCTAATTTACAGCTTTGTTCCTTACAGACAACTCGAGATGGGTGCTTTTAATGAGCATGGGGGAGTGGATTTTTACCTCTTGTTGGCCTACACATTCTCTCTGAGATCTGCAGCGCAGCTTAATCAGCCTCGAGGCTTGCTTGAGAGGTGCTGCAGCCCCGTTACTGATGCTAAAAATAATTGATAATAGACTTTCTGACTCAGGCTTCACATTTAGGGGCCATGCTGCTTATTTCTGCTCCCAGAGATGTGCAGAGAAAGGGATAACACAGGGAAGCCATGATTTATGTCTATTTCTGTGAAGCAGACAGCTCCTGTTAGCACTTCTAGCTCCTTTTAGCTCTGTCAAAAGGCAGTAAAACCTTTATGCAGAGGGCTTGCAGGATCCCAGTTACTACAACAGCCTGAATTTAGCAGTCTGAGCATGTTCTGACACTCCTCTTCCAAAAGCAAAACAAAACCAATTGAGCAGGGACCCAGGAGAAACTCCTTTGCCACCTTTGTTTTAGCTGGTGGTGCTGCGTGGAACTGGCTGGGTGCTGGGTCACAGTGAGGAGGCTGCAGCTCAGAAAATTCCCATCAGGGTCTGGTTTTATTGCCAAATAGTGGTTTGTGGCCATGTCAGGGTGTATTTCAGGAATAGAAAAATGGTGCTTTCCTAAACCAGTGATTCTAAGTCCTCCCAGCAAGGCCAGCAAGCAAGCACCAGGGCTAGAGGAGCTGCAGTCCCTGCAGGCACCAGCTGGAGCTGCACTGCGAGCAGAACGTGAGCTGGGTTGTCAAAGGGCAGCTTTCTGTAGCACAGCTGCCTGGACAGTGACAGTAAAAACGTCTTAGAAACCTTCTTGTTCCTCTTACAAAGAAGTCAGAATTGCCTGAAAGCATCAGTTGTGGTCTGATGTGCAGGTCCTGCCCTGGGCTTGGAGGGAGTCAACCTTAGAGATGGAAGTAACCATGGGCCCCAGCACTGTGCAGGCTCTGCCCATGGCATTGATCCTGGAGAGAAAGGGCAGGTGTTCAGGCAGCCTTGCCTGGCACACTCAGCTCCCAGGGTGCCAGAGCCAGCTCCTTAATGTCCACATCCCACGGTGAAGCTGCCAGGATTGCAGCTGGACATCAGGCAGCAATGCCTGTGCCCCCTGTGCCCATTTCCCTGAGTGCTCAGGGTGGGTGCAGAGTGCTGATGCCATAGAGAGGGTCAGGCTTCCACTAGATTAATTCTGGGGCCTCTGGCTTTGAGCCTTCCCACCTCTGCCTGCTGAGTGTTTTGTACCACAGCAGCTCAGGTACATCCTTTGTTACCTTCTGGCGCCTCAGAAACACCATTCCAAAAATTACCCTGCAGACAGGAGGGCACATCCTGAGTCTCAACAAGGGACCTGGATGTTTTCATGCCCAAAAAAGAATTCAGTTCCACAAACCACTCTGGTTAGTCTGTTTAGCAGTTCCCACTGTCTGCTGAGTCACTGTGTTACATCTGGACTTATTCACAGGATCCTAGAATGGGTTGGGTTGGAAGTGGCCTTCAAGATCATCCAGTTCCAACTCCCTCCCCCACCATGGGCACTAGATCAAGTTGCTCAAGGCCCCATCCAGCCTGGTCTTGAACACCTCCAGGGTGTTAAGACTGGAAAAAGAATGACTTTACAGCTTGAAAAGGTAGCTTCTAGGTAGGACCACGTTCCACATAGGTGCCACCTAAGCAAGCAGCCCAAAGTATGCCCAAAGTGTCTATTTATTGCCCCTTTAAGTGAGCTTCTGCAGCCTCCACAAGTCCAAGGAATTGTGAGAACAAGCCAAACCTCAAGAAAACATCCACTTTTCAAATCCCCCCAAGTAACCCTCCCCCAGCAGAGTGGAGGGCAGCTTGCAGAGTCTGATCATTTCATGCACAGCCTCCCCAGAGCCTCCCAGCACCACCCAGTGCAGCTCTGCAGCCAAACCTCCCCCTATACATATATGGCACACATGGCACATATATGTATCTGCTGTGTGAGCAGCTGGAGTGCCTGAATGCAATCTGCATGCATGCCAAAAGTCTTCAGAGCTGGCCCTCCATCTTCACTGAGCCCTGTTGAAGGTCCTTGGTATGTTCCAACAGCACTATCCCTGATGCTTCTACACAGTTGGGTGCAACAGCCTGGCCTGCAGCAGTAGGAAAACATGGTATGAGAAGCTTCCTTGTGCTTGAAGCCCATTTCTGTGCCAGTTGGCAGGGTTGTGTGAAGCTGCCAGGGGAGGAGAGGGCACAGGGGGGGTGGAGAAACCAGCACCAAGACCTGCAAACCATTTAGTTAAGCAGAAAGCTCCCCAGGCCCTGTCTTGTGCAGATGCCTTAGAGGAAAAAGAGTCTCTGCAAGTGCAGCAGCCTCTTGTGGCCCTACAAATCCCTGCTGTGTTGTATGCCCCTGGCATGGTTCCCTGTTCCTCAGCAGCACTTGGCTCCCCCCAGCCAGGCTTTGGGTCCTGTCTGTGACACAGGATTGGCTCCCCCCACACCCACACTGCTCCAGTGCTGGGTCTGCCCCTGGGTCTGGGCTCGTTCCTGTGGGCCCCTGTGCACCCATCAGTGTGAGTTTGTGCTGCTGCTTCTCTGCTTCAATACTGGTTTGAAAATGGGAACCTGAGCTGCTGGGGCACTTCAGGAGAGCCAGGTGATGGGTTCTGTTCTCACAGACAAGCATTTTGGGAACTCTTTCACTGCTGCTGGGAGGGGTCTGAGCTCTGCAGCTCACCCACCGTGGGGAGAGCCTGCAGCTTGAGAGTTAAGTCCTCACCAGCCATGAAGATTGAGCTCAGGGCATTTAGCTGTGGTGCCCAAAGCCCACTAGAGTGAGCCAGAAGCTCGAGAGTGAGTTCTCACCAGCCATGAAAGTTGAGCTCAGGGCATCTTAGCTTTGGTGCCCAAAGCCCACCAGAGTGAGCCAGCACCTTGAGAGTGGCTTCTCACCAGCCATGAAAATTGAGCTCAGGGCATCTTAGCTTTGGTGCCCTAAGCCCACCAGAGTGAGCCAGCAGCTTGAGAGTGGCTTCTCACCAGCCATGAAAATGGAGCTTTAGGACATCTTAGCTTTGGTGCCCTAAGCCCACCAGAGTGAGCCAGCAGCTTGAGAGTGGCTTCTCACCAGCCATGAAAGTTGAGCTCAGGGCATCTTAGCTTTGGTGCCCAAAGCCCACCAGAGTGGGAGCAGTGAACACTTCCCAAAAGGAGGCTGAAAGAAGGCCACCGTGGAACTGATCATTCGAAGCGATGCACTGAAAGCACAGGATTTTGTGTAGGCCAACAAAAAGGGCTATTCTCAATTACTGCACTGCATGACTTTGTAGATTTGAACTCCTCCTACCTCCCAACCAACCAACCAACAATCCTGATTTAATGTTTGTCAAGTAGTACTTAACTTAACCTTGTCCAGTTTTAAAGCTGCTCTGGTAGCCCCCTGACTTGTAACTTGCGGTTGCGATGTAAAACCTACCAACTGCCAGCTGCCCCCCACTTCTCCAGCCTCCTGTTCTCTAGCAGAATGCTGTCTGTGGGGCAGCTCCTTGCACCCCTTACTCACTGTTTCTGTTTTCTTTACCTGTAGATACCCATAATATCTGCCGAACATCTGACTAGCCACAAGTATGTTACACAGATGTAGACATTTTGTCATCAAACAGTAAGTTCCCAGCATGTTGCTTGCATTTCTCTGACCTCTCTCTATGCAAAATGTGTCCTGGCCAGGGGCAGAATGGTTTTATGTTTCTAAGGAAGCTGGAAAGATGTAGGGGAAGAGGCTCTGACCTCCCCCCGAGGGGTGGCTGTCCCAAGGAGGGGGCCCACAGTTGACAGTGACCACCTTAGCTGGGTTGTTGGATCAGGTGTCAGGATTGTTTGTGCACAGCCAAACAGCAGGATCAGTCTGAAGTGAGAGGTTTGTGGTTTGTTTAGAGGGGATGGTGGCTGCAGCACTGATTCACAGATTGCAGCAGGTGGGAAAGGACCCTCAAGGGTCATCTTGGCCAAGCCTCCTGCAGTTCAACAGGGACATCTCCAACTAGATCAGGCTGCCCCGAGGCACATCAAGTCTGAGCTTGAATGTCTCCAGGGATGGGGCCTCAAGCACAGCCCTGGGCAATCTGTTCCAGCATTTCACCACTCTCATTGTGCAGAACTTCCTCCTAATGTCCAATCTAAATCTCCCCTGCTCCAGTTTCAAACCAGTGCTCCTTGTTCTATCCCCACAGGCCCTTCTAAATGCTCCCTGCTCAACCTTCCTGTGGCCCACTTCAGGTGCTGGAAGGCTGTGCTCATGTCTCCCTGGAGCCTTCTCCAGGCTCAACAGTCCCAACTCTCCCAGCCTGTCCCCATAGCAGAGCTTCTCCAGCCCTCTGATCATCTTGGTGGCCTCCTCTGGACCCTCTTCAGTAGATCATGTCCCTCTTGTGTGGGGGTCCCATAGCCAGTACTCCAAGTGAGGTCTCACCAGCCCAGAGTGGCAGAATCACCTCTCTCAGTCTTCAAGAGCAGGGGGAAGTGGCCACCTTCAGCTGCTCTGAGAGAGGACAAGTCTTCACCTCTGGGGAGCCAGCATCCCTGCCCACACAGGTCCAGTCTCTGCCTGGCTGCTTTCCCTGCAGCTCAGACCTGCCATGGACAGTGTTCTCCTAGCGTGAGTGGTAGAGCCAGGGGAGGTCCCACAACATGGTTGAGAGCTGCACTGTGTGGTGTGGATGGCAGCTGCAGGCTCCCTGTGCCAGCTTTTTGTGCTGTCACCTTTATCCTCAGAGCTAGGTTGATGTGCTCATGGCTGAGAGAGGTTTCACTCTGAGGAACCTGTAGCTCCCAGTCTGCCACTGGAGTGCCTGTTGTAAGCAAGACCACATCACCTCCCCAGGGCAGCTCATGGTCCCTAGCACCTTCCTCTCCCTTCTGCTCCATTTCTGTTGTGCATTTCCCTGAGTGGCTGAACCATGATGGGATTAGGACACAGGGTGAGGATTAGCTGATCTTCCTCAGGGGGTTACCATAACAGTTGTTCTTCCAGCTGAGCACAGCTTGTTAAACTGCTCCAGTGGCTGGGCTGGGCTGGGCTGGCTCTGGCCTGCAGCCTCAGCCTGCTGCCAGCCTTCCCTCTGCAATCTGGGGGCCCCACTTGAGAGACCCTCCCAAGGAGGAATCATTCTCTAGAGATATTTCTCATGTGATAGGCAACAGAGACCAGAGGAAGAGCTGCACTAGATGGGCAGCTAAGTCAGAAGAAGGACCCTGGGGATACAGGACCAAGATTTCTAAGGTTGTTTAGGTGCTTGTCAAGTGTTTGTTGGGCTCCTGGGTCTGCCAGGGGCAGTGACAGCAGGACCTGGGAGGAAAGAGGGGCACCATGCACATGGTGGGGAGATGGCTCCCAGTTCTGGGCTTTGGGGGCTGGGACATGTCCTCCAGGCTCTGATCCCATAGCTGAGGGCTCAAGGACAGAGGGAGGTCATAGGGACTGGGTTGGGTTGGAAGGAACCTTTCAGGGCCATCTAGCTCAGCCCCGCTGCAGTCAGCAGGGACACCTGCAACTGGAGCAGACTGCTCAGAGCTCCAGACAACCTGACCTGGACTGGTTGCAGGACTGGGGCTTTCCACACCTCTCTGTCCCTGGAGTACTGCATCCAGGTCTGGAGGCCTCAGTACAGGAAGGACATGGACATGATGGAGCAGGTCCAGAGGAGGGCCACAAAAACTGGGGCTGGAGCATCTCTGCTGTGAGGACAGGCTGAGGGAACTGGGGGTGTTCAACCTGGAGAAGAGAAGGCTCTGGGGAGACGTAATAGCAGCCTGCCAGTACCTGAAAGGGGCCTACATGAAGGATGGAGAGAGGCTGTTTGCAAAGGTCTACAGGGACAGGATGAGGGCAATGGCTTCAAACGAGAGCAGAGCAGATTGAGGTTGGATGTGAGGAACAAGTTCTGCACCAGAAGGGTGCTGGAACACTGCAACAGGTTGCTCATGGAGGTGGTTTGGACCCCATCCCTGGAGATATTCAAGGTGAGGCTTAACAGGGCTCTGGGCAACATGATCTAGCTGAGGATGCCCCTGCTGACTGCAGGGGGGGTTGGACTGGATGAGCTTTGAGGTCCCTTCCAACACAGACCATTCAATGATCCTGTGGTGAGTTGACAACCTTCATTGTGGCAGAACTGGGGTGTGAGCTGCAGCTGTGCCACAGAGCACAGCTGGGCTTGGTTTGGGTGCAGGAGTTGAGGAGGCTCAGCGGGGACCTTACCACACTCTACAAGTACCTGAAGGGAAGCTGTGGTAAGGTGGGGGTCAGGCTCTTCTCCAAGGCAACTTGTGACAGGACGAGAGGGCATGGCCTGAAGCTGTGCTGGGGGAGATTTAGGTTGGATGTTAGTAAACACTTCATGGGAAGGGAAATTAGACACTGGAATGGACTGCCCAGAGAGATGGTGGAGTGGTTGTCCCTGGAGGTGTTTAAGGGAAGATTGGATGTGGCACTCAGTGCCATGGTCTGGTCCATGTGGTGGTGTTAGGTCATAGGCTGGACTGGATGATCTCAGAGATCTGTTCTGTACTCAATAACTCTCTGATTATTTAGAATCCTAGAATAACAGAATGGTTTAGGTTTGAAGGGACCTCAAAGCGCATCCAGTTCCAACTCCCCTGTGCCATAGGCAGGGACACCTCCCACTAGAACAGGTCACTCAAGGCCTCATCCAACCTGGCCTTGAACTGCTCCAGGGAGAGTGTGGAGCACAGAAGCACAGAATGTGATCTTTGATCACGTTGGGTGCTTCTGTGTTCCACAACCTCCCTGGGCAACCTGTGCCAGTGTCTCACCACCTTCACTGCAAACAACTTCCTCCTAACATCCAGTTTCAATCTCCCCTCTGCCAGTTCAAACCCATTGCCCCTTGTCTCGTCATTACAAACCCTTGTCAATAGTTCCTCCCCAGCCCTCTTGTAGCCCCCTTCAGATCCTGGAAGGCCACTCCAAGCTCTCCTGGAAGCCTTCTCTTCTCCAGGCTGCAGAGCCCCAACTCTCTCAGAGCCCCAACTCTCTCAGAGCCCAAACTCTCTCAGCCTGTCCTCATAGCAGAGCTGCTCCAGCCCTCTGAGCACCTTCATGACCCATCTGCAGACGCCAGGCTGGGGGCTGCCCTGCTAACAAACAGCTGTGCCCACGTTTGCCAACCCCTTTTTTTCCCCTCTTGTTTATTTTTGTTGTTTTTCCCTTTGCAGATCATAACTGAAGAGCAAAGGACAGTGTGTTTGGGTTGGGAAGAGGAGGAGCTCATCAGCCATAGTGTATATACCGCCAGCCACACCCCAACTCCCTCAGCAGTAAGCCCTCCACACCTTGCATGTTAAAGCGGGGACGAGCGACGAGCGCGGCGAATCCGCCCCACACACTGTTGCCTATCTTAACTTTGTACATGGGAATTGATATCTTTGTGCTGAGGTGATTTTGTTTGTTTGGGTTTGTTTTGGTTTTTTTTTTCTTGTCCAAGGAGTCCAGCATTGTCTCTCTTTTCTAGCAACACGGGGTGGGGCTGGTGTGGGCAGGGATGAGTTGTGGGTGGGTTTGGCCACGAGGCTCCTTCCCTCAATCGCCTTGAAAAGACAGATGATGGCGCGACCGCGACTCTCCTGATGTGTTGGTACGTCTGTAGACCAAGAGATCCTTTTCTTGTTTTTTTTTTTTTTAAACTATTATTATTATTGAAAGCAAAATTTTTATTTCATGATTACTTTTTTTTTTTTTTCCCAAGGTTTACAAATAACAAAAGGTGCACCTTGTATTTAAAAATCACCATAGTAGACCAGAGCCTGCATGCACAGTGACAATTCTTTCGTTCCGCTTTTTTGGGAGGGGGGGGGTTTGGGGTTTGTTTTTTTGTTTGTTTTGTTTTTTAAAAAGAGTTTGGTATTTTTAATGTAAGGAGAGGGAAGAGGAGAAAGGGTTATCTTGACAGATGAATGTGCCAAGCATAAAACCACAGCTGTGTCTGTTTTAAAGCACACCCATGGCTTTAAGAACCACGTTGGTGAGGATCCTCGTGAAGTGCCATAGACTGTACGTCCCGCCAGAGTATTACTTCTGCAGTGTTAACTTTTCACAACCACCTTTTTCTCACTTGCAAGCAGTCAGGGGGCACCCTTCTGTTTCAAACCAAAGCTGTCTCAGAAATGGCCAACAAACTCCTTACAGCAGGCCAGCAAGGGCTGGAGGGGGGGGAGCAAAAAGATGCCCCAAGCCATGGAGGAGCCCACCCCTGGCCGTAGGGACGAGCTCTCCGTCCGCGAAAGGGAAAAGCCATTTCTGAGACACAAAAACGTTCTGAGGAACTTCTTGGGGTTTGTTTTAATTTTGTTTGTTTGTTTGTTTGTTTGGGTTTGGTTTTGTTTTTATTCTTTTTTCTCTATTTATAGCCTCTGTGGCAAGTCACAAGGACTATAAATGTTTTTGCAGAGGTGGGTTTCGCTTTCCCTTCACCACAGTCAACGCTTTTAGGCGGCGACTCTAAAACAAAGACGAGAGAAGCACTGACATCAGATGCATGACAAAACCAAAAGATGACAAAATGGAGATGTTTAATTAGCTTAGGAACTAGGGGTGGGGTGAGTTTTCTATGTGATTTTTTTTTTGTTGGTTTTTTTGGTTGTTGTTGTTCAGATTAACTGCTTATAGCCTTAGAAAAGCCTTTACAAACTAAAAAGAAAAGAAAAAAACACAAAAAAAAAGTTAAAAAAAATAAAAGCAAACAAACAAAAAAAAAATCAATAGATGTGCATTCAAGTTTTAAGAGAGGATTCATCCAAAGGAATTCCTTCCTGTGGTTTGGATGTTGCAGCCAGTAAAGGGTAATGCCTGCCCCGTTCAAGCCCAGCGCAGAGGTGGGGGCCAGGAGGCTGGTAGGGGGTAGCAGGAAGAAGCTTGGGTTCAGTTCTAGAACTCTCCATACTTCCCAGCCCCCCATTTTTAATGCTTGAGAGAGAGGCTTTGCAGGAGCCAGGGGTTGATTTCTGATTGTACTGTACATCTATTAAAGCCTTAGATGATTACATTACGGGTTCCAACCCATACCAATGTAACTTCAGTCGTGTTAAGGAAGCATAGGTGAACTTCACATCTTATCGTAGTTATTCCAGTAGAGGATTATTACTTTTAGGTTGTTTTCCTTGTTTTTAACCTAGTTTGTTTTCTTTCTTAACATTTATTAAGCTTTCCTTTTTCTATTACCAGTTGAATACCATTTCAGTTTATAGCCTTTTCTCATACAAAAACAAACCAACCCCCTCCTCCCTCCCCTCCCCCCCAACCACCACCACCAACTCAAGGTCGTTTTTCTTTTCCTTCATCACCTCCTCAGTTGGCTGCTTCCATGTTAAGTGTCATAGGAGTTTCTTCTTTTTCTTTCTCCTTTTCTTTTTCTTCTCCTTCTCTCCTTCTCCTCCTCCTCTCCTCCTTCTCCTTCTCTTCTCCTTCTCTCCTCCTTCTCCTTCTCTCCTTCTCCTCCTTCTCTCCTCCTTCTCCTTCTCCTCCTCTCCTCCTCCTTCTCCTTTCTTTCCCCTTCCCCTTCCCCTTCC
>WBNM01001042.1:0-19206 GCA_013399055.1 Ramphastos sulfuratus | reverse complement strand
ACAGAGACAAGTCTGTCCCAGGGCATGAACTTGGTCATCCCCGGATACCATAATTTGGTTATTCAATTCTACAATCCTGCTGACACTTAATAAGACAGCAGCAAAATTAGCTTTCTCTTTTCTCCCTTCATTTCAGATCTCCAGAGGGATTCTTATCTAGGTAACCATATAGGAGTGAAGCTTGCCTGTGGCCTTCAAGGCTGCAGCTGCAGCAGATTTCAAGCTCCGCAGTCAGGACTGCTTGGGCCTAAATGGGAGACAGTGGGGGGAAGAAAATGAGCATTGGGGGTCTGGTGGTTTGGTATAAGAAGGTTTAAAAAGGTATAAAACTTTCATGAATCATAACTAGTGGATGTGTGAGCTATTATGTATGTAGGTGAATTTCTCATTCGCTGTATTTTCAGCCTCAAAAGATATACAATATAAAAATATTTCTAGCTTGTATTAGTGTGTGCTAAATATCTGTGTCTGTATCTGTTGGTCTGGCTGTTTTGTTTGAATTATGCTTTTTGCAGCTCAGGACACCTGCACTAACCACCTGCACTCTGCAGGCGTCTAATAACTTACGATGCTAATCTGCTGAAGACTTAATTACCTGTACATAGGTGATTTTTCTCAAACTGTTTCAGCTTGTAATTACCTGAAGTTTAAATCATACTGCATTGTTTGGGTGTACATGCATGCATGTGTGTGTGCGTGTGTGCATGTGTGCTCATGTGAGGGGATTCTACCTAGACTGACATAATGATGAGCAACTAGGCATGATCTTTAGCTAACTAAGTAGCTGTGCAAAATACCCACGGGGGAAGCGTGAGACAAATTACTCTGTACTCTCTTGGCTGCAAATATCTGTGTTCAACAAATCCAAGTGCCAGGTGCTGCACTTTGGCCACAGCAACCCCATGCAGAGCTACAGGCTGGAGTCGAAATGGCTGGAGAGCAGCCAAACAGAAAGGGATCTGGGGGTGCTGATTGACACCCACCTAAACATGAGCCAGCAGAGTGCCCAGGTGGCCAAGAAGGCCAATGGCATCCTGGCCTGCATCAGGAATAGTGTGGCCAGCAGGAGCAGGGAGGTCATTCTCCCCCTGTACTCTGCACTGGTTAGGCCACACCCTGAGTACTGTGTCCAGTTCCGGGCCCCTCAATTTAAGAGGGACATTGAGGTGCTTGAACGTGTCCAGAGAAGGGCAACGAGGCTGGTGAGAGGCCTCGAGCACAAGCCCTATGAGGAGAGGCTGAGGGAGCTGGGATTGTTTAGCCTGGTGAAGAGGANTGTTGTTGTTGTTATTGTTATTATTATTATTATTATTATTATTATTATTATTATTATTATTATTATTATTATTATTATTTCTTAAGTGGAATTTCCTATATTTCAATTTGCACCCATTGATGCTGCTTCTGTGTTATGGTATATTAATTAATTTAGTCATTAATATTGATATCCAGTAAAAAAATTAATATTCTGTGAAAAATTATTTATTAACATTAAATCTCACCAGAAAACTTATTTAGCAGGTTCAGACACACAGTTGTGGGTATCTGCACACAGGGAACAAGCAATTTAGAACACTTAAGAAAAACCAGAAATGCAAACATTAATTGGAACTGGAAAGAGAATCTTGCAGTCAATATGCCTCTTGCCCTTTAAGGGCACTCAAGAGGCTCCTTTCTGCTGAAGCAGAAGGCACAGTTAGTTTACAGTCACCAAATCAAAACTTCAATTACAAAGAGGCTTTTTAGAATATTTACTCCCAAAATAATATCTATGGATTTACAGGGCTGCATTATTGTCTCAGACAGTACCCAAAGACTTAGGGGTGTTCTGTCGTGATATGGTAGCCATTGAAAGTTTTGGAGTTTGCCAGGAGTCTAGCAGGACGTTGGGGGTTAGCACAGTCTCTGCCTTGGTCTTGATTCTTTCCAGGGGGGATGGTGTGCAGGCAGGCACGATGTCTTGCTGGTGGCTAATTCTTGCCTACAGCATGGAGGCACTTAATGCCTTCTCCCTGGTAAAGTGAGGCGTGGCAGTTTCCAGGTGGACAAGCTTGTAACATCAAAGCTCCTTACACAGCAAAGCTGGTCTGCAGCATGGCAGAGCAGACACAATGAGGCAGAGCAGAGCAGAGAACATTGCTTTACAGACTTGCTCATATTTATTAATTGCCTGAAAGCGATGGCTCATTTGGCCACAGAGATTCACTAATCAGAATGGCACTTTGCCAAAACTGACCATATTAGGTGAAATCAGGGCTTGTTTTATCCATATTTGGGAAGACACAGGCCATGCATAAACAAGTGTATGTACCTTATTTTTCCAACAAAGCAGACTTGGTGGCTCCAAGCCTTTTGTCTTCTTTCCCGTGCTGCTCCCCCTTCAGCAGAAAGAAGAGGGAGCAGATGATCATGCCTGGACAAGCCAGGACGTGTATCTATATTGGCCTTCCATGACCTTCTGCTAGGCACCCCTGAGAAGACTCTATCTCTTTCAGTTTTATTTCTTCCATTAGGTATTTATACATATTGATAAGATTCCCTTGGGGCTTTGCTTATCCAGTCTGAAGAATTCCAGCTCTGTCAGTCTTTCCTTATATAAAAGACACAAGTGCCTTAATCATCTGCTTTAGCCTTTTGCTGCACTTACACCAGTAATTCCATGTCTGTTTTGTACTGGTGAGCCCAGACCTGAACACAGCACTTAAGATGTGTCTCTCAAGGGCTGAGCAGAGAAAGAACCATTTCCCACAACTTAATGGCAATGCTCCTGCTAATGTGGTGAAGGATCGATGCTTTTAACTATCTTCACTGCAAGGGCATGTCACTGGCTTATGCTCAACTCAGTGTCCACCAGGACTCCTATGTCCTTTTCTGCAAGGTTGTTTTCCAGCCAGTCAGCCCCAGACTGCAGGAGTATGTGAAATTATTCCTAAGTGCTGGTTATTCAGTCCCCAGGATTCTGGGCTACTATTTTTTACTCTTTGTGAGGTCCCTGCCAGCCCAGTTCTCCAACCTGTCAAGGTCCCTGTGCACAGCAGCACACCTATCTGGTGTATCAACTACTTTTCCCAGTTTTATATCACTTGCAAATTTGCTGGAGGTGCCCTCTGCCCAATTATCTACATAATTATAAAGAAGTTGAACAGCACTACATGCCTAGTAGTTGATGTCTAGCAAGCACCACTAGTGAATGGCTTTCAGCTGGGCTTTGTGCCATTGATCATAACCTTTTCAGCCTAGCACTTCAGACTGCTTTCCATCTTCCTCACTCACTGTCCATTTATCTGGTTTGTACTTTTATCAGTTTGTCTGTGAGAATGTTATGGGAGATTGTGCTGACAGTTTTACTAAAATCAAGATAAACAATATCCACCGCTCTCTTTTTCACTAATCCAGTTCAGATGATCAGATTAGTTAAGCATGGCTTCTCTCTGCATAAATCCATGTTGATCACTCAGAATCACTTTCTTATACTTACTACTGAAAAGTATTTCCAAACATGTTACTTGCTTCATTATCATTACAATTGTTGAGCTGAGATTGACTGTCCAGTGCTTCCCTGAATTCTAGTTTTGCCCTTCTTGGAGACAACAGTGACATTTGCTTTCTCACAGTGCCTGGCTACCTCCTCCTGTTGTCATGGCATTTAGAACCTAACTGAGACTGGCTTCACAACAGCATCAGGCAACTGCCTCACCTCCCCTAGTGGGTGCATCCCATCAGGTCCTAGATGTACTCTAGCTGGATCCTGTTTCCCTAATTGTAAATCTCTTTTAGCTCCAGACTTTCCTATACATCCCAGGGCCCTGGGATTCTTGAAGATCAATCTTACTGGTACAAGTTGAAGTAAAAAATGCACTAAGGACCTCAGCCTTTTCCATATTCTTTGTCACCAGGTGCCCTGCTTCCTTCAGCAATGGGCCTGTGTTTTCTCTAATCTTGTTTTTGCTGATGGTGTATCCATATATGCTCTTCTAGCTGTCTTTGCTGTTTCTAGTTTGATTCAGCTCTGTGTGAACTTTGGCTTTCCTAGCTCCATCCCTGCATGCTCAGACAGCATGTCTCTATTTTGGGTTACCTTACACTGCTGCTGTCTCTTGTACACTTCCTTGCAATGTTTTATCTTGGACAGAAGCTCCTTATTCATTCATTATTTACTTGATAATTATTTGCAGAAGGTGGTTTGTGGTTCTGTTGGGTTTTTTTGTTAATTTCTTTGACTGGTTGGTTGGTTCTGTCAATTGCATAGAGCTCACTGCCTGTATCTATTCTGATTATATGGTCTACTTTAGTGCTGACTCAAACAGGGCCACACTTCTCCCATACACCCACACTACTCTTATCAAGAATACCTGTGTCAGCTTAGAGGATTATCCATACTTTATCCAGACTCTTGGTCAGATTCTTATAGAAAGAGTAAATACAAGACTCAGTTGTGACAGTTACTTGCCCAGTATGTAGTAGTCAAAACAGTGCAGGCGCTACAGTTGTGATTGGTGTTGATATCTGAATTTGATCTTTGACAGGGATGTGCCATCTCGAAACAGCTCCTGTGATTACCTTTAGATCTCTTGGGACAAATACATGACCTGAAAAAATGTTTTTATTCCAACTTGCTGGACCGAAAGAGCTTGATTAGAAGAGTGTACAATATTTTTTTTTCCCCTCTTACAATTTGATTCAAAGACAGTACCAGGATTTTACAAAATAGTTCAGAACATACTATCACATAAATTGAGCTCTTGGAAGTGTTGCTGTGGTCTAATTTCTACGAAAGTGAGATGGTTTCATATAATTTCTGGATTTCCCTAGACAGCAGTTAATATATTTGCCCATTTGCTGATGGTGTTAATTGTGTATAACAATAAAAATATGTCCCTTAAAGCCACACACAGAATGATAGTGATGATTACAGCATTTCTTTCTAATTGGAAATGTAGATAATACCCAAAAAAGAGTGTTTGGCAATACTAAATGAGTGCTCAGAGAATCACATAATTACAGAATGTTAGGGGTTGGAAGGGACCTCCAAAGATCATCAGGTCAAACTCCCATGTCAAAGCAGGATCACCCAGGGCAGGCCACATAGGAACACACCCAGGTTTGCTTTGAGAGTCTCTAGAGGAGACTCCACAACCTCTCCAGGCAGCCTGTTCCAGTGCTCCATCACCCTCACAGTAAAGAAGTTTCTCCTCACTTTGAGGTGGAACTTTTCTGTGTTCTAGTTTATATCCACTGTTCCTTGTCCTATTACCTGGTGCCATTGAAAAGAGCCTCCCCTTCCTCTTAACACCCACCTGTCAGATATTTATAGACATTAATAAGATACACTCTCAGCCTTCTCTTCTCCAGAATAAATGGTCCCAGTTCTCTTAGTCTTTCTTCATAGGAGAGAGTGGTGTGATGTTGCATATCCTATTTCTTCATGGACAGATTTATCTGATGCTTGCTTACATCTAAACTGAAATGAAAATCCATTTTAGAAAGTGTTTATTACAAGCTGATAAACCAAGCTTATTGTCACAGAAACAAGATTTATTTTCAATAAGCCACAGCATAGGGCTAATTTAAAGTAATCTGATCAAAATAATTAGGGAAGAGGAGACCTTTTGTAATGTACTCAGCTGCTTAGTAGTTTGCAGAGCTTTCAGTACGAGGTGGCTAACTGGATACCATGGGTGTTGTAAATTGTGTTTGTCGTGTGCTGCATCTTCCAGAATTGAACCATTTGCCCATGTCGCTGAATCAACAGAGATGGATTTTTTTTCTCATTAACTGAATCCCTATATGGTAATAATTATAGACTTTCCAAATGGATCTGTATATTTGTTGTGTATTATTCATTTCACCTAAGAAAAGCCTTTAGCTAATCATATTTTAATGACCTAGGAGATTTCAAAGGAACTGTAATTAATATTCAGAAAGCAGTCTATACATTTTTCTGCAATGTGCAGCTTAATTAAAGAGAGCAAACTGAAAAACAAAACACTAAATTTTGGTGTGTGGTTTTTTGGTTTTTTTTAAGTGCAATCAATGTGTATATCTTAGTGGAGCAAGTTATTTCAATATAAAAACTTAGTTGTTTCTAAATATTGAATGAAGGCTTCTGAAAATAATTTCAGGGTTTATATTTTTTTTTTCCTCTTCAGTTCCAACATTCTTAATTTAAAGGAATAGAAAGAGTCATTTTAATGTTCATGAAGTTTGTAAGGGAATGATTTATGATCATTCTGGATTTTATAAAGAATTTCTTTTGATTCACATAAGCTTTTCTAGGGCTTCTGAGAGATACTTTTCATATGTAGTATATATTGTAAAAATACGTTTACAGAGTAGTTGTTTCTTGCATCTCGGATTACTGTAGGTATCTACTGCTGTATCAGAATACAGCTGAACTTTACCATACAGTACAATAGAGAAAATGTCCCCTGAGGGTTTTTGACATGAACAGTCTCTAACTAGAAGTTAAGAGCACCAGTACTGGGTTTGGCTGAGCTGGAGTTAATTCTTCTCAAAGCATCCTCAGTGCTGTGTTTTGCGGTGCTGTAGCTGGGTGTTGATAACACAGCAGTGTTTTGGCTACTGCTGAGCCAAGCACCCAGGCTATGCTTTTTCAGCATTTCCCTGCCACAAGAGTATGCTGAGGGGTGGGCAAGATTTTGGAAGGAGAAACAGTCAGGCCAGCTGATCCAGCCTGGCTAAAGGGTTATTCCATGCCATATGATGTCAGCTCAGATAGAAGAACTAAGTGAAAGAAGGAAGCGGGAGGATATTCGTCAGTGGAGTCTGTCCTTCAGAACAACTGTTACATGTAGGAGTCCTTCTTCATGAGACCAACCACTATCTGCTGATGGGAAGTAAAGAATAACATCTCCCTTTGCTTTTGCTTCCATGTCTGGTCTATTGCTTGTGCTTACCTTTATTATTATGAAATGTCTTCTATCTTATCACTGGCTTTTGTTGTATTTTCCCCTCCCCTCTGTCTATCTAAGAAAGGGACCAATACAGGGGCTTTTGTGAGCATTTGGTCCTCAGCCAGGGCCAAACCACCACATGCTGTACCTTAGTTAATTAACCATGAGCAACAGGTCTAACTAGCCCAAGGCCAACACCATGCTAATGGAGTTAAGTTGCTATAGGAATCAGAATGTGTACTGTGTAGATTTCACCAGCTCGATTTGGTCTTAGCATAGGCTTTCATCTGTGTCTCAGTCTGCAATACAAAAATGGCTTTAGAGGGTAGTTTGACTATGTGGAATGCTCAACTCAGTGCAGTTAGAATGATAATCTGACCTTAGCTGACATGCATCTAAACCATGACAGCTGTTAGCTATCTGATATACATTTATATAATTGAAAACTTTGTAGGGTATAGAATGACTCAGGAAAATTCCACACAGTATCTGGTCTCATTTTTGACCATGACATTCTTTTCACTTAAGAGTGAAGTATCAGATAGAAATGTATTTCAGTTAATCCTGTACCACAGAGGGCTGCAGTTATAACAGTCCTTTACTCAAAAGCACACAGCAGTCAGAAAGAAAGAGACTATGAACATTTTGTTGTTGTTATTGTTGTTGTTTAATTAAAAGTAGGTGGCTTTGTTTGGTTTTGGCTTGTTGGAATTTTTTTTTTTTTTTTTCATAGCACAGTACCTCATGGCTTAGAGTTCATAATGGACAATTTAGCCAGGGAAGGATAAATTTCAGACTCACCCTGTGATTTGACATTAGAACAGTTAGGCTGCATTTTCCTTTTCCTAGAAAAGCTCATATAGAAAGTTCATTTAAAAGACTGTTGACCAGATACATTCAGTTGCTAGTGTGAATGTGTGTTATACAGAAAGATGTATTTGGTAGAAAACTCACCGTAAGTGTTTTTTAAAAGTAAATACAAAGCTATATATGAGGTGTATTATACATGAACAGTATTGTACAGCACTTTGGAAATGTGTTTAACTTGTATCTGATCCAGTTTTTTTTAGATGAATGGGAAAGAGAGAAGTTATTTATTTTCAAATGGGTTATATCAGTTTAACTGTGTAGTAACATATGTAGACACACTTTAACATCTGTAGACACACTTAAACTAGTGGCTGCTATAAATTGAATAAACACTAAACTATTGCTTGTTTGTAATATTAAACTGTTGGTTTTTAAAGTAACCCTTCAATTTTTCATACTCAGGATTAATTTCCAGTTTATAGAGTGTCAAGCCTTACAGAAAACTGTAATCACTCACAGAGTGACTGAATGTAACAGAAATGGTATTTGTCAACTTGGAGAAGACTCAATGGCTCTTTCCAGTATCCTCCTCATTTTTCTTAATGTCAAAAGGGCATGCCTGTATTTTATTCTACAGCCCTGCCTCATGTACATCTGCAGATATTACAAATCAGTAGTATAGAATACAGCAAAAATTATAATAAAAAAATTTACTTCAACTGCTATACATTCTCTAAAAACTAATGGATCTGTTGTGAAGCTGGTAAATAAAGTTATTCTTCATAATATGCAGATACAAATGCTTGAGTCAGCTCAACTGTTGTAATGGAGGGGCAATAAATTGATTGCAAGATGGCATTTTCAAAATTAATATTATTAATTTTAGTATTTAGGAGTCTTGCCCCCTCAACCACTAATTTTAATAATTGGTTCTTTGCGGTCATGGAAACATTATACAGATGATAACATAGGATCTAGAACAAATAACTAGCAATAATATAAACATTAATTGAACTCAATTGAATTGGGAGAGAAGGTTCCTGTGGTCAGCACACTGCTTGTGGTTAATTATACCACTTCTCCTCTAGATGTCTTGGCAGCACAACTCCACGCTGGCTATGCAGGCTGATCTCATGGAGGCATTTAGAGCCTGTTCCTGGTAAGCTCGAAGCTGTGTAGTTTCCAGGCAAACAGGATGCAATAAGGCAGTGAGGCAGAACACTGCCAGAAGCAGAGAGCAATGGCAGCAGGCAGCAACAGGCACCAAGCAAGCAAGCACAAATACAATGGTAGACCACATTGTGTTACCTGCTCATCTCTTTTTATCAATGTAGCCTGAGACTAATGTGCTTTTAGACACAGAATAGCCAATTGGAATGGAGGTTAGCTGAGCTTGGCCGTATTAGGTGAATCCATAGGCTTGCTTTACCCAAATTTGGGAAGAGCATAGGCCTTGCCTGAGGCAGGCATAAGCCAAGTCTAGGTACTTTGTTCATCACATGATGTAAACAGGAGCAAAAAAACTCTGGGCAAGCCAGGGTCCTTAGTCTCAATGGCTCCAGGTTCTTTGTCCTCTTTCCCATGGTTGCTTCTCCCCATAGCAGAAAGAGGAAGAGCAGAAGAACGTGTCTGGGCAACCCAGGACATGTATAAGCCTATTTTTGGCCTATTCAGGCTTACCATGACAATTGTGATGAGTATAATTTCCAAAACTCCTGATTTATAATTTCAAACCTACAGTTGCTCTTCATTGTTTCCTTCTTCATTGCTAATGGTTTGGATTCAAAGTACTTCGGTTTAGTTTCTTAGCTAAAACTGTGTGCAGTTCTGGAGCCCTCAGCACAGGAAGGACATGGAAGTGTTGGAGCGGGTCCAAAGGAGGGCCATGAAGATGATCAGAGGGCTGGAGCAGCTCTGCTATGAGGACAGGCTGAGAGAGTTGGGGCTCTTCAGCCTGGAGAAGAGAAGGCTTTGAGGAGACCTTATAGTAGCCTTCCAGTATCTGAAGGGGGCCTACAGGAAGGCTGGGGAGGGAATATTGATGAGGTCTTGTAACGACAGGACAAGGGGTGATGGGTTTAAACTGGCAGAGGGGAGATTTAGACTGGATGTTAGGAGGAAGCTCTTTCCAGTGAGGGTGGTGAGGCAGTGGAACAGGTTGCCCAGGGAAATTGTGGCTGCTCCCTCCCTGGAGGTGTTCAAGGCCAGGTTGGATGAGGCCCTGAGTGACCTGTACTAGTGGGAGGTGTCCCTGCCTATGGCAGGGGGTTCGAATTAGATGATCGTTGAGGTCCCTTCCAACCTTGCCATTCTATGATTCTATGAAGAATCTATGAAGATTCTATGAAGAATCTATGAAGATTCTATGAAGAAAACTGCAGCTTATCTACATCAGACCATCAATGTTAACAGGTGGAGGCAATGTTGGACCATCTCTTTGCTGCTGTTCCCACTGTTTCATCTGGTGGCTCAGAAATTTCAGCAGGTGAAGGAAACACTGTAAAATGTTCCACTCAAAGACAGTATCCAGACGTAGAGGTAGTTGTTATTGAAATGACCAAATAAATCTAATGATCCTAAATAGTTTCACTACTTCTTGGTTTACCTGAACAACTCCTTTTGGAACTCAGATTTTCATGGAAACTTTTTATTCTGATTTTCTCTAAGCACTGAGCAAGTCCTCTCTGTTCTGAGTAGGAGAAATGCTACACTAACATAACACATCTCGTTGTGTAGTAGTGTTAGATCTCACAAATTCACTTCTTCCTACATGCCCGTGTTTTCAGTTGGGAGGCAGTGGCAAAAAAGTTTGTCTGAAGAACTTACTTACAGACACTTTCAGACTCAAATTTCATTTAAAAGACATTACTCTCCATTTTGTATTATAAATACTGTGTTAATGCTTTGAACCAAGTGAGGTTTGAGTCGAAACAATCTATTTCAGTTAGTCTCTTTGAACAGCAGATACTTGCCATGACAGTGGAGGGTCGGCACATGAAATCCTGGAGTTCAGAGGCCTTGGACAACAGCATTGGGAGATCACATGAGATTTCTCAAATAAAACTAGATGCTTCCAGTACATAGGCAATTAAGCCCTGTCTGGCTAATGTTGTGGTTATTTATGAGAAGGCTCTCACAATGGCAAAACATGGCTTGTAATTTTCCACTCATCCTACATTTCTCTTTTTGTTCCAGCGCTTTTTGAAGATCACGATGAATTGTTGTTTAAAAAGAAAATGACATTATATATGTAAGCCATCATCTTGAACAAAAATAAAGAAGGGAGACATATGCAGTTGGCAGGAAAACTGAAATTTTCCCTTCACTAGACCAAGATAGATTTCGTAATAAATTTTTGCATTCAGAGAAACATGGACTCATAAGTTTACAGTTATTTCAGGTTCCTGATAATCCATTAGAGGTTCTGAAACTAGATCTAAGACTCTGAGATTTTAGTGAAGACAACCACGTGGCTTAGATTCCCAGCCATGTTAGAAATTGTGTTATGTAGTCATTACTTGAAATTCGGGCTGAAGTGGCAGGGGGAAGTGTCTCAAGGATATTAACCTGTACTAGCAGGAGGTGGCCCTGCCTATGGCAGGGGATTGGAACTAGATGATCCTTGAGATCCCTTCCAACCCTACCATTCCATGNGAGTGAAGTAGACATCACCATTGTTTTCCTTTCACAGCCTATCATTTTCTCTATTAAAATATTCCAATTAGCCTCAAACCAGCACAATGTATCATAATTCAGAATAACTAGCTGTTACTTAATGTTCTCTACTACTGATGACTTGTTTACAGACTGAGAGACATTAAGAGCACCAAAGAATAAAAGAAAAAATAATTAAAATATATATATATAAGGCAACCACTGCCAATCTTTGTTCCCAGTAGTTCAAGGTATTTTTCCAGAAGAGTCAGTTCAGTTTTTCTTTACAGTTTCATTTTAGGTCACACGTTTACCTCATGTCACCTTCAGGAGGGTCCTAATAGTTGACTTTCTGAGTGATGTGAGTCTTTAAAACTTGATTAGAATTTAAAAACGAAACAAAACAAAACAAAACTTGAGGATTTCCTCAAGTTACCAGAAGCACTTCATACTGCCTACTGATGTATAAGACTTCTGTCTTGCAGGCTTTCCTGCCAACTCTTCCTTACATCTAAATATGCATGTATTCAAATGCATTTATTGTGTTCTGTAAGTTTCCTTATATTCTTTCTGCTAAATTCTCAAGGTGCATAAATAATTTAGCAGAAATTATAAAATAGATGGATCTTTTTGGTTGTTGTTGCAAGATTAGCTTTGCACCCTAGCCAAAATTCATTTTAACCTTTCCTGCAGATGAAGTGAAGGGCAAAGTAAAGGTAGAAGAAAACAGAGGAAAGAAGATTAGACCTCAGCCTCCTGAGGTGGTTGCTTAGCTTCTATGTGTGTGCAATTCTTGATACTATACTTCAGAGACAATGCAAAAACTAAGAGCCTAAAATCCTTTCAAAGCAAATAAATTCTACTTCATATATTTTCAGATAGCAACTTCAGGATACTTTGACATAATCAGAAACTGACCAATCCCAGAATACAGTTCCAGGTGTTGTTCTTCTTTTGGATTTACAAAGGAATTACATCACACCTAATAACATTTCCCATGTCTTTGTTGATGTCAGTCAAAATCTGGGAGTAAGAATAAGTTTGCTTTCAACTATCCCACAAGGGAATTAACTATTATTAGATACATTTAATGTCTTCCAGTTGCCAGTATAGTTAAAATATTTTATTAATTTAGTTACCTAGCTAGTTTATATATTCCCAGAGTTTCTCTGGTATTTTATCTGAGTGTTTGGTTGTTCTTTCAGAGCAGAGGAATGAATAATATACTGTTCTTCAGCTGCTCAGCTTCATTTGCTCATGCAGGGCATGAGTGTTATTGCAGCTACAAATTCTGTACATTTAGTTTCTTAAGAATGTATAATAGTTTCTCAATCAACATTTCATGCTTTTCAAACCAGCTATGCCAACTTCAACTAGCCCTCGGTGTAGCATACTCTTGGGCAAGTAAATAGTTGCAAACAATCCAGAATGGGTTTAGAGTGTGGTTTAGTTTAAAACCAGTTATTGAAGGCCCATTAGTCCTTTGCAGAACTTTGAAGAACTTAGGGAATTGTGTTATTGCATACTTTGGTAATTACATCCTTTTTTTTTTGGAGTGTGTGTAGTTCTCTTATAACTCCTTTTGTATGAAACCATTTTTCACCTAGAAAGATGGCACTTGATTTTCTTATTTTAAAATAATTTTTTTTAATTTTATGAGCCAACCTTTTTTCCCCCATATGAATTTTTAATTATATGCATCATTCTAATTACTGTATGTAATGTACATATATGGATTAGTGAAATGAATAATCTTCAAATCTATTATATTTTTGTTCCTATTACTTTCCTTCCCATATAAAGCCATTTTAAGAACATTTTTCTTTCTCTTTTCACTCAAAATAAGAATCAGAATATGCCATCTGAATGCCCTTAGAAGATGTCACAATTAGAGGAAGCATGCCACAGTGTATTTTAAATCATACATCTGTGCTCTCTTGACCTACTTTACAAATAATAATTAGAACATTGTGTGGATATGTTTCTTAAAGTAGATGAAAAAAATGTTAACAGATTTCTTTTAAAGGTCTTCATGTTTACTGGAAACACAAAAATATTCCCCTAGTCTTCACCTAGTGGTCCATCAAATGGAGAGGTGTAAGGAGCAAGATTTCCAGTGAAGACTGAGGCAAAAAAAATAAAAAACATCTCAGTCTTCTTGTCTTTTGAAAGCAGTTCTCCATTCTCACTCCACAGAGGAGGTATGCTTTCATTTTTTCCTTTGCTGATTGATGTACTTGTAAAAGCCATATATATTAAGCACATTCTGTTTTACTTAGAGGTCAAAGGGATAATTCCAATTTATCCAGACATTCTCAATTCATTTAACTCTCTTTTTAGGATAAATCATTTGGTGATCAATTCCCCTCCATTCCTTTTCATTAAAAACATTTGCTAGATTGTCATCTTTATCTGTATGAAGCTGCTCATTAAGAACCTCTCACAGAAGACAAGCTTGGACAAGCTTCCTCTAGCAGGTCCTGCAATGTCTTAACCGAATCCTGCAGAGATAGAATCATTTGGCTCTCCATAGTGTGTTGCCCTTCTCATTGCTCAATGGTTTTCCAGACAGCTGCCTCAGCACAGTGCACACAATAGGTTCATTCTTTCCTTGCTGGACCCTTGCCTCAGTCTGCAAGACATTCATTCTATCAATTACATCTTGTAAATTATGCCAGTTATTATGGGTTTTTTNCAGAGTAAAGAGGCAGAACCCCTCCCTTGCCCTGCTGGCCACGATTCTCTTGCTGCAGCCCAGGACTCAGTTGCTGAAGTTTAGAATGATTTCTATTTTACTTTTTTTTTCCCCGTGGCTAACTTTTAAAGACAACATTTGGAAGAATCCAGCTCCTAAGCAGAGTAAAAACTTGGAAATAATCCATCATGTATTATTACAGATTTCTCAATACCGCTTAGAGTCCGAGCTCAAAGAATAAGTTCTGCTCTTCTGTGCATAACTGTAAACATGAAAATGCATCTTATATTTACAGTTACATAATTCAAACATACAGAAGCAGTGGGAAGTTACAGGAAGAAGATGTAATTTCAAGACAAATTGTCTACCTTTCCAAATCACTGAACAAAACCACTATACTAGCCCAGAATGAATTGGTATGAGAGTAAGAAAGCATCACAGTCATGCCCGCTTGATCAGATTAAGCAAAGGGTTCCCACAGAGAGGTGAGACCAGCTGAGCCCCAAGATTAAGTATTGTGTTTGAAAATACTCTTGTGAAATGATTCTGTAAAATGGACAATCAGATAAAATCAGACAAAATCCACTGTAATTATGGTTAGATTGGCACAACACATTTCAGTTAGAGAAACATTTTTTAAATCCAACTTGAAAGGGGTTATAGCAATCCCTAATAACTGCTCCCTAATGTTGGGATGTCTTTGAAGCCTTTTTTCTTGAGTACTGTATATAAAATAGTTTAAGAAGGTAATTCATCCCCACTCACTCAACAACTTTGGCAGAAAGCCTGGCAGATGAACTCCAGTTTGAGACACTAATCTGAGTGCAGACTGGCAGAATTAGGATAAGAGACAAAAGGAACTTTGAAAGAGCTGATTTCTGGGCAGGGGGAGGGATTTGATTTTTTTCCTGTTTTCTCTGCATTTCTCTATCACAAAAAAGAAATATATTTTATCCTACTAACTGTTGTAGCATGGAGTGCCTACATGACTCCCTGTATTTTTCTTGACCTTCAGTGTTGCACACTTATGGCATGGTACACGCTGAAGAAATGAACAGCAGGAACATTCCATAAAACCTTTATTTCTGTGACATTATTTATTTGTTCCTTTATAAATTACTTATCCTGTTTCCACAGGACATCGATATGAGAAAGAGAAATTAACTCTAACCCTGTGATAGTTTGGGAGTTATCCGCCCCCCCCCCACTCTATGAAATGCATTTCTCAGCAGAAGAATGAGTGATACAGGTTACTGTTGTTTAGATTTTTTTTCTTTCTTCTTCTTTTTTTCTTTCTTCTCACAGCTAAGGATTTAATTTCTCTCAGTAAAATATTCCAATTAGCCTCAAACCAGCACAAACCCATACCAGGATCCACCAAATTTATGTTGTGTGCGCTTACAGAAGTGGAAAAGATTTGATCCCTTTGTTAGAATTTGATGTTTGTTGATGTTTCTGAGTTCCTAGATTTAACTGTTTTGGTAGGATCAAATGTGAAACAGCATGTTTTTAAATTTAGTAATTCATCAGGCAACAAGGTGAGTTGCTTATTGCAAGGCAGTAGCCTTTCACTTTTGGATTGGCAGTGCAGTGCAAGCGAAAAAGGGCAGGGGTCTCAGGCCAGTTTCTTGTAGACAGAAAGTAATCTAACAAAACTGCAACACCAGCCACTTCTGCTATGTAGTTTATTGCCTGTCTCAGGTGCAAAACAAAATTCAATGTCTATTATGTTCACACAAGTTAAAAAATGCAGAAATATTGGAGGTGTTTCACGTTTTGTAATGTGCTTTTCTGGAAGCCTGAATTTTCAGAAAGGTGCTATTAAGAACATTGGGTTGTTTTGGGTTTTTTTTCTATTTATATTTTGGGTTAAAGGGTGAACAGAGAGCTGAGGAGCCTGCTTGACTCTTATTTGATATTTTTCAACTGACTTCAGCAGGAGCAGAACAAAACTTTTCAGACCACCACATGTGATCTGCTCACAGATCACAGAAATGTTGTTCTTAGAATGAATGGAGCATGGAAAATCAGTGATATTTTGTGCTAGAATTTCTATTACACAAGAACCATAGAGGAAATGAACACATTTGAAGGAGGAAAGGAAAAAAAAATACAGTGTCAGGTAATACTGGATCTCAAAAGCCAAATACAAAGTGTGCACTATACAAGGACATGTTTTAATACTAAATTATTCCAGAGTTTTAATGAAAAGTCTTGTTAATATTCTTTATAAAGTCAGTCAGTCTTCTTAGAATTCTTTACAAATCTCAGCTCCTTTTAAAAATTGCTCTCCTTTGACAGTTTATATATATCATCTGGGTCTGCATAAAGGAATCATGTTGAATACATGCAATGTAATGTTGGGATAGACATTTTAAAAATAGAGATAAGAGGATCTAGAAATATAATCTTCTTCTTGTAATCCTATATTAATCCATTCTGTACTGCTAAGGTTTTCATTCGAGTGTGAAGCTCACAAAGATTCTGGCAGAAGCAAAAGAAAAGAAAGAAAATTAAAAACCTTCTATATATAAATCCCCAGAGCTACACCTATAAAATTTTTTTGCAATCTGCATATAAAGGAACAGCCCCAGGAACTAATCTCTTATTGCATGGATTTTCTCTTTTCATTCTGACCTTGGCTCCACCACAGTCCCAGTAAGTTTGTGCCTTATAAGCTTGCTTCTACTATTTGCTCTCAGGGCACACTTTTCCAGCATAAACATGCTGCTTAACTATCCCACACTGAGATCACTCCAACATTGAAAGGGGGTTTTTCACTGTCACCTAGATCTGCAGAGATGAAAAATGGATTTATTTTGTTACATGTGATAAAAATGATAATATTTAATTTAATATCAATGCTGTTTAGTGATCTTCAAGAGTATGGTCTAAAGTAAGTGGGAAATGGATCACAGGAGATTTGTTTGGAGCTGCAGCCTACATTGAAAGCTAAGGATGACAAGATGTTTGCCTCCAGGTCTTTCTATAAGAACTGGCTTAAAGAAGCAGAGTGAGAGAGAAAAATATGTTTTTTCTTATAAAAGATGTGACAGTTTGGGAGTTCCCTGCCCCCCGCCCCACACTATGAAAATGACCCAGACTAGACTCAGCCAGCTGAAAGTTAAGGACTGAAGCTCTATTTACAGCTTAGCACAATATACAAGCAGATATATACACTATATAAAGGAGTATTTACAGAAATACACAAGTTAAAAGTAATACAGAAACACAACACCTCTCCCAGAAATCAGAGTCCCCAGGAGGGGCTCCCAACCACCCTTCCACCTTCTTCTCACCCCTCTACCTTA
This sequence comes from Ramphastos sulfuratus, assembly GCA_013399055.1. Lineage (NCBI taxonomy): Eukaryota > Metazoa > Chordata > Aves > Piciformes > Ramphastidae > Ramphastos > Ramphastos sulfuratus. The sequence continues at coordinate 1,822 of WBNM01001042.1, read as the reverse complement.
CCCCAGGGTCTGCCTTACATGCAAGGTGAGTTTGGAGGATTGGCAAGGGGGGTTAGAAGTAGAGTGGTTGGTTAGGTTAGCAGAGAGGCCAAGACCAAACCAGCAGCTAGAGAGACAGAGACTCTCTCTGTGTTATCTATGTTTGTGTCCTTGTTCTTATACATCTCAGCAAGCCTATGAGTGAAGTAGACATCACCATTGTTTTCACAGCCTATAATATGATTCTTTTCATTAAAATATTCCAATTAGCCTCAAATCAGCACATTTCTTCTGAGGCTTGAATCAACAATTATTTCAATATTATAAGAGGACTAAGCTTAAATCTCATCATGTGGAAAGTTTGAGAAGCTGTTCCTAATATTCTAATATTTACAGTCTGCCTCTGTCACCATTATGGACTGTAGCGCTAAATACTACTCATAGTATTACTTCTNACTGGAATGGGCTGCCCAGGGAGGTGGTGGAGTCACCGTCCCTGGAGGTGTTCGAGGCAGGTTTGGATGTGGCACTTGGTGCCATGGTCTAGTCTCGAGGTCTGTGGTAATGGGTTGGACTTGATGATCTTTGAGGTCTCTTCCAACCTTGCTATACTGTGATACTGTGATATTACTCATTCACATTTCTGGTTTTCGGCAATTCTAGATTTCATTAAAGTTGTTTGGTTTGCGTTTTGTTGGGGTTTTTTTTCCCTCAGACAAGGAAATAGATCTCACTCTGTTGGGAAACAGGCCCATGGCAGTTCTTGGGACACTCATCCATCTTGTCAGGACAGCTTGCCATCTTGAATTTCACAAAGAAGCTATACTCACAATGCCTACATCTCTTCCTCTGTTAACAACTTTTCTCTGTTCCTTCTTCTATTGCTATTCTATGCTCCTTTTGTGGGACAGAGATTGCAGAGAATCTCAGAAAACATCCATTTGGAAGAGATCTCAAAGATAATGCAGTCCAACCTTCAACCCAGCACTGAAGGATTAACATTAAACCATGCCCCTAAGAGCCAGGTCCACACAATGCTTAAACGCCTCTATGGACAATGACTCCACCACTGCCCTGGGCAGACCATTCCAATGTTTGATAACCTTCTCTGTGAAGAAGCACTTCCTGAACATCACCTGATGCAGCTTGAAACCGTTTCCTCCAGTCCTGTTGCTTGCACACAAGGCAAAAAGTCTGCCCCCTCCTTGCTCCAGCATCCCTTCAGGTAGTTGTAGAGAGCAATAAGGTCTCCCCTCAGCCTCCTCTTCTCCAGACTGAACAACCCCAACCCCGTCAGACACTCCTCATGTGCTCCAGGCACTTCATAAGCTTTTTTGCTCTTCTCTGAATGTGCTCCAGAACCTCGATGTCCCTCCTGTAGTGAGGGGCCCATAACTGAACACAACACTTGAGGTGTGGCCTCAGCAGTGCTGAGTACAGGGGGAGGATCACCTCCCTAATCCTGCTGGGCACAGTGTTTCTAGTATGAGCCAGGATGCCATTGGCTTTCTTGGCCATCTGGGCAAAGAAATTCTGTTTACACCAGGTGATGTTTGCCACAGTACTGCACCTTAAGTACACATACAGTCATAATCAAAAGTTAAAATGGACATTTTACATCCATACCACATTAAATTTGTGGATTTACATGATACATTGCTGTGCTGGTTTAAGGCTAATTGGAATATTTTAATAGAGAAAATTATACTGTAGGTTGTGAAAGGAAAAACAAGGGTGATGTCTACTTCACTCATAGGCTTGCTGAGATGTTTAGGAATAAGCACTCAAAACAAAAGATAAGTCACTTGGGTTTGTCACATTCTCAGTTGGGCTTGTCGCGGTC
>WBNM01001041.1:411-50925 GCA_013399055.1 Ramphastos sulfuratus | reverse complement strand
AATTACCCCTTCCATAACATATATACAGAAAATGAGAATTTAAGAGAAGTTCATAGTTCTCACACTAACATAACAGAGAATGTGAACAACAGATATATTACTACTGTCACTGGAAAAGCTGCCTGTAAGAAATGCAGTTCTCTGCTTTCTATTACTGACTGACAATATTTTCACTTTTTACTTTTTTAATGTTTTGAGAAACATTTCTAATGCTGCTTCTCATAATGTTCCACAAAGCTTTTAAACCCTTTCCTGTCTCAGTTGGTCTCCAAAAAAAAAAAAAAAAGAGAAGGATAACACAACAGAAGAAAAGTAAACTATGACTAGTCTACTTCAAGAGAGTTTCCTTGCTCTCAAACACTTTCTGAGCAAGAGAATCATCTCAAGGCTCTAAGCTATACCATGCTTAGGTTGCTTTTTTTTTTAAGCAGGAACTTAGTAAAACATAACAAGTGAATGGCCAAATGACAGGTTTGCAGCAGGACCTTCTGCTTTTCAACAAAGCAGTGAAGAATGGTGGCCTATCAGTAGGTGCAGTACAGTGGTAATTAAGCAAAGCCAGTTCAGCTCACTGAGAGACTAGGGAAAAAGTAAACTCACAATATAATATTATGCTTTGTTGCACAATAGCAAGAGAATTTGGTTACTAAAACAACATTTATCTGCAGTCTCAGTGTGTCTGAAACAAAAAACCACTGTCTATGTAAGTGGATTCAGAGGTATTTTTACCCCCATAAAAGACAGATAAGATAAGAAGAGGCAGACAAGGAAAAAGAACTTTTGAGGAGGATCAGTCTTTTGGGAGAAAATCACAGGACCATGTAGCATGGAGAGATAATTGTTGCTTAAGAGACACAGTCACACATATCTTAAACAGAGTATCAGACCAAACTAAGGACTGGTTAAGAGAAGAAGAAATGATGAAAAATATTCACAAGTAATCTTCTAAAGAAAACTCTTTAGTGAAGTGGTCCCTGTGTGAGACTGGTTCACATTTCTTGTCTCAATTTTAGTAATATTGTTTCTATTTACCTGTGAGTTTGATGGGAAAAGGTTGCTGTCCCTCAAGGATTGGAGGGTAAATGCACATTTAATTCCACAAAACTCACACTGACTTGGCATCAGTAAAGGTGGATCCATGTGGTCATCTGGGTGGCTTTGGCATGGACTCCATTCACCTGCCAGCTGGTGTGAGACTTCCCAGTCTTCTTGATGCGGACATCCATTGCAAACAGCTTCAATCAAGTTGGACAACTTTCTACCCTTTCTCTTCCTCTTTTGGCAGAACATAAAGCTCTTCTCAGAAGTGTTGATTTTTGCCAAAGGTTTAGTAGTATTGAGGGCAAATGCAGTTTTGCTTTCTGTTAATTGTGAAGCTTTCTTTAAAACTTTTCTAGTGTGAAGGCAATGAGAATAGCTGCATTCTCATTGAACTCTCCATATAAGAAGTGCAAAAGGCTCGGGAGTGAGAAGTGCTATGCAATCATAAAACATTACAGAATGAAATTCCACATTTGTTGATCACTACATACGAAGAGAGATGTTTTACTAGGTCATCTTTGCAAATTCCAGAATCACAGAACTTTAGAGGTTGGAAGTGACCTCCAGAGATCATTGAGTTCAACCCCCCTGCCAAGGCAGGATCCCCTAGAGTAGTTCGCTCAAGAATGCATCCAGGTGGGCTTTGAAACACTCCAGAGAAGGAGACTCCACAATCTCTCTGGGCAGCCTGTTAATTGCTCTGTCACCCTCAATGTAAAGAAGTTTCTCCTCATGTTGAGGTGAAATAATTTATTTAACTCCCTCAGTGCTCACAGTATCTAGTGACAAGTACTTCCATGAAACATAAAAATATATATGATGAATTGACATGTATAGTAATTAAGCAGAAGAATCTGTAAATAATTATGTTCTAGTTATATTAGTATGTCAGAAGAGGAAGAAAAGATTAAGCACTGTCTTATAAAGGAATCATAATATCCAGGATAATCAAATCAAAGTGTCAGAAAATTAAAATAATGAAGGTTAAAACAATATGGGTAAGATTTTTAAAGAGATAAATATATACTGACTACAAAGAAAAATGACAGGAAAACTAGCACCTAGGAGTAAGAGCCAGACAGAGGGCTGCCAGAGCTCAACATCAAGTGATCTAACATTAAACAGATCAGAAATGCTAGCATTAAATGGAAAGTGTAGCCTGATCAGTAGAGCAATACACAGCTAGCATCTGGATCAGCTTTGCATGCAGCAGCTCAGGTGGGGAAACTGATTTCCTAGATCTTCCATGTCTTCCCTTTAAAGGTGAGGGGATACATTGCCAGCTATAGGGTCGGCTGACTAAAAACTTGGATCCTGCTCACTAGATACAGACCTGACAGAAGCACATCTCAATGTATCAGGGGAAGTGGCAGAGAGTGGAACTCTCCACCACTAAGTTAAAAAAATCATCCCTGTCTTAATCCTGAGGCTAAGCAGACCATCCCCACTCTAGATTTCAAACCTGAGGTCTCAATCCAAAGCAATAATGACCACAACTAAGCTACATCAAAGTAAAGACAAACATACATGCAAGAAGCTGGCACAACTACACTAGCAGTTATTTAGAGGAGGATGAACAAGTCTAAAATCTAGAAGTGAATTTGACAACAGAATGAAAAGAAATAAACCTCAAGTAATATCAAGAGGGTTTACCATATTTAGCTGCCTGAAAATCCTTGGGTTTTTATTGTGATTAAAAATTTGAGAAGAAAAGGCAATTCAATTTGATTACTACATCTCTATAACTATGTAAGAATAATATATGAGGAAAAATAGCATTTAAAAAGTAAATTAAAGACAACAATGAGACCCTAGAATGGGTTGCCCAGGGAGGTGGTTGAGGCCTCCTCCCTGGAGGTGTTTAAGGCCAGGCTGGATGAGGCTCTGGGCAGCCTGATCTAGGGTAGGGTGTCCCTGCCCATAGCAGGGGAGTTGAAACTAGATGATCCTTGTGGGCCCTTCCAACCCTGACTGATTCTATGATTCTATGAATTTATCCTTCAGAAACTAAAGAGCTTCATTGGTGAAATGATTTTTAAATGCCAGTCACATTTATTGCAAACACAAGCTATCATCTGACATCTGATTATCATTAGATGTCATTTCTTTAACCATTTTGACTGTCAGCACCTGACACTGACCCTTTTTCACGTTCCCAGACTGATGTAAATCAGTCTTTGAATTGATAGTCACCCTTTATATGCTTATCAAAAGAAAAAAAACCAAACAAGCCACCAAAAAAAAAAACCCAAAAAAAAACCCAAAAAACCAGCTTTGCTTGAGCATACAACTTTTACTTCTCGGTAGCTACCCTTCACAGCACCAAATATTCAGACAAAATGAAATATTGTTTATGGCAGTGATCAACTCACAGTAACTTGAAAGTAAGCCATTAAAATGTCCCAGTGAAGCTGGTAGCAAAGTAGGTAGTGGTTATCTGGAAATAATCCCAACTAGCAAACAGTTCTTGTTGTGAGGAATAAAAATAACACTTGCCATATTCTCTCAGGCATGAAGACAGTCTGGTATTCAAACAGAGCCCATAATTGTTGTTAATCACACTGGAGTCTTTTCACCCTCCTGTGCTTCAATTTTTGTATTTGCATAGTTGTGCAATCCCCCTTCAGCCCAGAATTGGAGTAATTAAAAAAAAAAGTATCTGTAAAACCTCTACTTTTTTTTCTACATGTAAGAAGACATGCAAGCAGCTGGTTTAATAAACACTACTAGGAATCCAATGATCTAGTTGTGCTTTAGAGGCAAGTGCTCAGAAACTACTCAGAACCTGAAAGTCAGTTTAAGGAACTAAAGAATTGCTAGACACGAAAGATCAATGTAGGAGCATTAATTGCATAAATAATGACTCTAACAAATACTATGTTTAAATACTCAACTTCAAGACTGCTGAAACAGCTATTGCATGAAGTATGAAAAAAAGTGACATCTATAATTTTACTGCAGCAACTTCTTGATGCTAGTGTCTTTTTATACTCATCAGAAGCCCACTAAAGACACATGCATTGCAGTACCAGCATTAGCTACAAAGAAGGATATTCTTTCCAATCTGATCTAATTTGGGAGTGTAAGTAAATGGAATGCAGATGAATAGTCTCTTCAACAGAGGAAAAAAACGAATTGGAGCACCTCTCCTCTGGTTTGTCCTAGTTATACTTTTTATTTTTATATCCTAAAGAGACAAAGTCAATCACTTGGCTCTCCATTGCCATCAACAGAGAAACGAATTTGCCACAGCTTGAATTGCTGTTACAATATACTTAAAGGAAATTATCTGCTCAGGGATGACAGAAATCCTGACAATTATATAAAATTATTTTGGCCTCTTAAGTGTCATCAGATTATTATTGGAGGCACTCACATTCTAGATTTCAGTATTTGAGATTTAGAAAGTGGAAGCTTACATTCTGCATCTAGAACACCTTGGTACACAGCTTCTTAACAAACCTCACTTGTTTCAAAAAGTAATGATTGTACTGCAAACTGCATCAACTCGGTATAAGCTATTTAAATTCTACCCATCAGCATTTTCATCATCCATGGTGTAACACTAAACCAGTATCACTGTAAGTTCTTCACTGCAGTTCTTTCTCAAAATATGGCTTTTTTTCCCCCTTTTTCTTCAAATTCTGAAGATCCTCTTCAAAACAATTACCATGAAAGCATTTTGCAATAGTAATATTTCTGAACAAAGAACTCTTATCATAGGGTAACCGACATTGGTGAGGATTAGATAACCTTGGTGGTGCTGCAAAATTTGTAATTCTCCAGCATAATCAATTAGCTAATGATAATGTCTTTTGTCACAGAACATTGTAATGCAATGAGGACTTGATTTTTTAGTATTTTTTTTTCTTTCTCTGAAAAAAAAAAAATCTACTTTTACTGGTACACAGAAACATTCAAACATGGGTCACTGACTCACAAGGGAATTGTAAATTACTTGGTAATAAAATCTAATAGCAGACATTAATATAGCACTGTTCCTCACACACAATGACCTCCAGGCTCACTATAAGTATTATTTGTCAAAAAGAAATTCCAGTGACCATCATATCTTTCAACAGTTTTGTTGTAAAAAGAAGAAAATCATACATTTTTTAATCTAACACAAGAGGTAGCCTAGATATTAGAGCAGTTATACTGATCACTCTCAGTAAATAAAACATAAAAAACCCAAACAACAAAAAACAAGAAGCATCATCAAATAGATAGAAACTTTGACCAGGAAAATTTCGTTTCAAGTTTGACAAATTATCAGCAGGGAGAAAGTTGCTGCATGCACATACATGCACAAAGATATGCATTACTTCATGTTTTCAAGCTTATCATCAATCACATGCACAGTCAAAGCAATGGAAGAACAAACAATGACCAATTAAATGAAAAACACCGCAGTGAAGGAATAGCCCCCCCGAATATTTGGAGTGTCCTGACAAATATACCAGAGAATGGCAGTTGAACAGCTAGACATCTGAAGAAGGTTGCAGCTGCTATTGTGCAAATATTTTATACATTAAACCATATCAGTCCATAAATTTGGAAAAAAATCTAGAAGTGAAATTAATTAAGCTTTTACACGGAGTAGAAGCAGCATTCCTGCAAGCGTAAGATACTTGCTTTGCTTTTAGTGACAGGAGTGCCTACAAGCTAAAATTCCCCAAGAATTTTGGCAATTATCTGACCACTGAGAAGTTTGAATCATAGACTAATTAAGTTGGACAGGACCTTCAGAAGTCATCTGGTCCAAATCTTTGCCCGCAGCAGGGGTGAATGCAGTCATACTGGGAAGTTAGAGGGCTGCACTTTGAAATAAACTGAAGTGCAATGCTCATTCCAGTGAATAGCTGTTTCTAGCCACTACAGTATCAAGCACTGACATTAAAAATGGAAAATAAAAGAACAAATACTTCAACACGAGCTTACATTTGAGAATGTTCAATGTAAAAAACTTCAAAGCAATAAAATATATCATCTTACAATTAGGACATGAAACCAATCAACACAGACATCCTCATAAACATGTCACAATAAACTGTACTGAAAAAAGGGGGTAAATAAAAAGTTATTTATGACTATAATGTGTAAACTACAATTTAAGACAAAACCAGATTAATTTATCTCCAGAACCTCTCTTGTCTTTGCAGCAATATTTAAGATTTAGTGGTACATTACTTTCAAAAAATCCATTTAAATTTTGTATTTCTTTTCACAGAAGTTATTGAAACCGATGAGATGTGTGAACAATAATCGACATGCATATTAAGTTCATGGGTTCACATTTTATGTCTGCATCAAAACATACTAAAATTAGGCATAAAAAAAAATCATCGATATCAGGATAAAGACATAAGTAATTCTGACAATTTATTTCTGTTCCTACTTCAAGGAATGATTACTAAATTCTTTAAGAATAAAGTGGTCCCGGGTAAGTAAATTCAACTGGGGTTCATGTGAATAAGCTTTAAATCCCAGATATTTGGACATGAGGTTTGAAGTTTAGCATCTTGCTAATACTAGCACCTGAAATAATAGAAGATGTTGTCTTTCCAAATCCAAAAGCAACACAAAACCAAATCAAAAAGGAAAGACATATGCACAACCTCAGTATCTCCTTTACCACCTATCTGTCCAGAACTCCAGAAAACGCTGCATGACTAACAATACTTATTTAAAAAATATGAATTATTACCTTCAATTCAATAAGAAAGAGGAAACATTTTTCAGGCTGCTGAGTGTTGCTAATAGTTAAAAGATCCAAAAATAATAGTGACTAATGAACAACTTGTCTGCAGGATATTTAATGTTTAACTGGCTTTGCTCTTCGAAAGTTAGCTTCCAAATCTTCAAGATATATCACTGAGATGATGTAGGGCCCTACACACAAGAAGCTCCAGCCAACAGTTTATATGCACAAATTCCATACAGTATAGTTTCAAGGATTATCTTCATATGTTCTGAGGATACATTTTATTTGAAGCTAAAAGAATTACTTAATTTCATAGGCTGAAGTTACTTAGGCAGTAGGACACAGTAAGTACACACACACACATATATACACTCAGACACATGTGTATGCATATGCAGAAAATTTTATAAATGGTCTAAAAAGGAAATGATTCAATTTTGAGACTGTTTTCTTCTTTCTTGAAACATTGTGTATAGAAAGCTAATAAAACCCTGCAGCTCAGACCCATTTTCTTGCTGTAAATCAATTTGGATTTTTTTGCAATCTAATAAAGACAGACAAGAGACTGTCATGAAGTTTTCAAGTGAAGTTTCATTCTAAGGAAAAGTAAAACATATAGGTTTATCAAACTAAAAGGAAAACTTGGTCAAAAAAACAATGAATTCCATATATTTGGCTTTTATGCTAAGGATGGTACCTAACAGCACAGACACACTGCATCTCCTCAAGTCCAATATAACTGCAGAAACTAGATAAGAAAGGACAGGTATTATGTCTCTCCTCTCCAACCCTGTATCATTTATACCTTTGTAAACAAACTATTTATGTAAAACAAAAATATGCAGCAGTCAGTGCCTAAAACATAGCATGAGTAAAATAGCTAGGAACTAAAATTCAAAAGATGCCTGAAGATACTAGTGAGCTGTTCAGTAGTTACAGTTTGGCCCTAGTAACAGCTGAACAAATGGTGCCTCCCTTCTCACTCCTTCCAGAGACCATGAAACTGGGTGACTGGAACTGGAGGATAGATTACTTCAATCAACCTGGGAAAATTTGTTTATTTCCAACTATAACTTTGATTGCTTAATTTCTACCATAATGTGAGAGGCAGATTTAACAAGAAATGCTTCTAATTACTTGATTGAACACCGTGTTGGGAAATAAATCAAATCATGTTAAAAACCTGTTAGTCTTAATCTTAGATCCTACTTATTCCACAAGATTTTTTTTCCCCCCCTATACGAGAAAGGGGTAAAGAAGGTACTGCATTGTCATAGTGGCGACAGAGACCTGGTGACATTTGAGATTTACTTGACTAAGTTAATTCTCCCCTCCTTATAGATATGATTAAAAAAAAAAAAATATTTTTGCCTTTGGCATACATTCAGAGAGAATGTGGAATCCCATTTGTTTAAAGACTTGTAATTCAGTGAAGTAACTACTACAAGGTTTTTTCCTTGAACTCTCAAAATGTACCAAATTTCAATGTTATCTAAATTTAGTTTCTTGATTATAAATACTACAAAAGCCTCTTTCTTGATGTGATACAATCATTTGCTTGTGTAGTAGAGCAAATGTGTGCTACTGTGTAATTAACAGCCTCCTGGTACTCTCTTTCTTCCTCACTCTCTGCTCTGATCAAGGTCTGGATTCTTCTTATTTGTTCCACAGTGTTATGGCATTTACTTTAAAGCATTTCATTTGCAGTTTCTTAAAACTTGATGAACTATTTCTTCCCCTATAATTCTTAACAAAATTAATGCCCTGAAAGGATGCCACTCATACTCTCCAAATGTGGAGTTAAGTACCACATCAAAAACTTGCACTAGCCATATCAGTGAATTCTTAATCTATTAGGAGCTTTCACACATATGCAAGGACCCTGCTGCTAGAGCAACTCATTTATCCCTGCATTTGAATTACTTTATTCTCCTAGCACAAAGAGGAAACACACACATAAAATTAGGGATGTTTTAAAAACAAAAACTAAGAGAGCTTAATGCTTTTGCAAAACCCTTCCCTAAGATCACAAACAAGGTGTGTGGTAGGAGAAATTTTTCACCTGGTTTCCTCTGAATTATCTATTAATACATTACAAACTGAACAATTATTTTCAACTTCTGAAGCTCACATTTTTCTCATGCATACTTAGAGATTCATATACTACTACGAGAAGATGAACATCTGTAGTATCTTGCACTCCTGTCACCTTTCACTGAAGAATCTCGAAGTGCAATGCAATAAGAGTCACAGTCTTATCCTAAACTAGCAGTACAATATAGACTGCAGATGTAAATACCACATGAAATTCCTAAATGTTGCAATTTTAAATCACCACATGGGATTTTACCTGTATAGTTTGTAGCATTTCATGGCAGTCATGCCTATAAAAACTCAGGATGCTATGCTGAACAATAGTAAGCAAGTTTATACAACAGATAAACAACCAGCCTACATTTAAATACTATGGACATTTTTTTTTTTGACCCCTCTGCAGGGGAACAAAATTGATATTGACAAAGGATTTCTCAAATTATCTGTAAATGCTATAGTAAAATGTGGCATCAAATTCAAACAGAGAAAAACATACAATTCATTCAAGGAACACAACAAGAATCAGAATGCATCTGTCGTGCAAGCAGCAAAACAGGTTTCACTTGAGTTTCCTCCAACCCAAATGAAATATATAAAAATATAAATCAGGTAGCAAATCAGCCAGTAAGAAATGGGGAGGGGGGGGGGAAATCAGGAAAATTTGATAAAACAATCAAAAATGGACTGTCAACAGAGAAATTCTCAAATAAAAAAAAAATTGTGTCTTAAGTATTACAGTGAAGAGTTGGTACAATGGTAAAACAAATATTTCTTAATTTTCAAGACAACAATAATTAAATAGATAACATTTAAGTGAAGGCGAATGTCCTCTTAATATGCCTAAAGGTAATGATCTCTGCAGCACATATTTAAACAAATTGTATTATTACTCTTTAGTTATTCATAATGTGTTTATAGTATACCACTTCATGATCAGAAGAGAGCTTCTTTAGAGAATGAAATTTCTGCAGATACAATTCGACTAGAAGTGGATTGCAATTAATTTGGTTTACCTTTACAATTACTTTGCATATCACTAATGTATAGCTAATGAATCTCACCACAAAGTCAGTCATGCATCAGCCTTGCTCTGATCGTACATGAAAAGCTCTTCCTTTGTTATCAGATATGAACAGGAGGTTTGAGTTGTCGAAATCAAAGAATAATCACACCATTTTTTTCCTTGATGGCACTGTACTAACATACCTTAAGCTCTCCTGCTCTCCTGGTGACCTGTTCACGCTTAAAATAATAGGCTCAGAAGTCTGTTTCAAGTAAAACATTTTACATGAGTCTTACTTATTCCCTTCTAAAACTGTTGTTACTGAATGAATCCTGTGAATTACACAACCCACTCATGAGCATCTTCCTAGCTCCCAAAACCTCTCTGTTATCCCCAAAATGAAGTTTTTAATTGTCACTCATATTCTGCACATGGACTGCACCAGACTTGCATCTAATATACATTTCTTTCCATGTTTCTCTTATGCATTTCCCAAATGTTTAATTTTCTTTATCTCTTTTACCTTAAGAACATTGTTCTAGGTTTCTAGAAACATCTCTGTCCCTATTCATCAACTCAGTTTTCCTTTCCCACTTTCCCCCTAGGGTCAGTCTCAAATCTCTTAGAGCAGTATTCTCTCTTGTCATTATTATCCCTATCATGTACCTCTTCCGTTTTGCTTATAAGCTGTTTGTGACTAGATGGAGCAAATTCTGCTATTACTACACGTATCTTTTAAAACCACAGCACTAGCATACTACTTAAAGGCATTTACTGCTTCTATGTAAATGCACATTAATGAAAATAAGAGGATGCTCTGCAGTGAAGTACAGAATAAAGTATAACACTGATGTGAATCACTTAGGTTAGATGCATCAATAATTTAGTAACACCGACAGCCTGCAACTATTTATACTTCTTCAGTGAACGCTATAATGCAGAAAAATATTTGAATTAATTATGTTTGCATCCTAAACAGCACAAAGTAACAACAATTACTTTCCTTGAATTAGCAGTTTTAAGGAAACATGCAGAATGTGCTAAATGCTTTATTAGTTCAGCTGCCATGCAGCAGGGAAATATCAAGTTCTTGTCTCAGAGGAAAACTCCCACATTATTAGAATATTTTATGACAAATCATACCAATACAATATCCTTTTCTGTGTCCAATTAAAAAACAAAAACAACAACAAAACAACAAACAAACAAAAAGGAAAGAAAAAAAATGGAAAAAAAATAAAGAAAGTGAAAGTAAGGAAGATAAATACAAGAAACAGTCTGGGAGAAGAAAGTCGACAGAAGGATATGTAAGTTGCTGCTTCTAAATTCATTTTCAGTTACACAAAGATTTATCAAAAGGATCTGAAGGAATTAAACACCAAATTCTCTACACTTCTGTAGTGAGAAAAAATGCACAAAATATATCTAGTGACAGCAGAAAGACATGAATCCATTTCTTAAACAGAAAAATTAAAAAAATAATCTGCTGAGTTAACAGGAACTCAAGAAGAAAATATAAACCAAAAAAGACAATCATAATGATATCTATAACTTAAATTTACAATAGTGCTTTCGGGTGGTTTTTTTGTTTGTGTGTGGGTTTGTTTTTTTTTTCTTTCCTGTAAGTATGTTCTGATAAGTAGGAGCTGGCACAAATTTTGATTTAAAGAGTACTTACAGCTGGCTAATTAAATATTTGTGGCACTCAGTACTAAAAAAGGAAAATATAAGTGATTCACAAATTAATATATCTATTTTGTTGATGCTATTAAAATGTTTATATGAATTCTGTTCAGCAAGATCCTGGGAGTAATGGAAAGGCACATAAATGTGTGGTTAGAATTCAGCCATCTTGTATGAACAGAGAGAAAAGTGTGGAAAACAGAATGACTGTTTTCAGTCCACATGATCCCCCACTTTAGATTATACTGGAATGGAGGAAATACTTTGTCCTCTTTGCACTGTTTTGGTCTCCAATGAAGTGGAGAAGGATTTAACAGTAGGATGATATATTAAACACCTGATGGATCTCTTCCAGCTATCTGTGCCAGAACTCCAAGGTAGCTATATTTAAATGCCAATTTGATGCTGCTAGACTTCTCCTGTCACTTTTTAAATGACCACAGAGTAAGATAATGGGAATGAGGGAAAAGCAAAGTATTCTCTAATTAAATCAGAACAAATAAATCTTTGTTCAGAATTAAAAATCAGAGTAAGAGCCCTTTCATCCAGTCAACAAACAATATCCTCAAAACCACTTTGTACCCACAAAGTACACAAGTTCATGGTGGATCCTAGATTAATTCCTAGGTAAAAATAAAAGGAAATGATTGCACAACTACATAGAGCATAATGTGCAATTAAGGATTTACTGACATTTAATTGTTATTAATCATGCAATTTTCTGTCATAAATCACCAGCTACACACAATATGCTATGGTTAATAGGTTTACATAAAACTCGTGTGTGTTTGCATAGACAGGTGTGTATACACACACATGTTCACAAAAATAACTTTTCCTCATCCATGCAGAATCACAGAAGCCAGATTAGAAGGGACCCCAAGGATCATCTGGTCCAACCTTTCTAGGTAACAGTATAGTTTAAACGAGGTGGCCCAGCATTCTGCCAAGCTGAGTGTCTAAACTGCAGGTGAAACCACTGCTTCCTCTGGGAGACTCTTCCAATGTCTAACTGTTCTCATAATGATTTTTTTTTATTTCTGGAGTCCAGTCAGAACCTCCCTAGGAGTTCCCTGTCCCCATTACCCCCTTGTCTTTTTAATGTGAGTCCTTGTAAAAAGGGAGAGATTCCTCCTATAGACACCCTTTATGTATTGGTAAATGGTAATAAGATCTTCCTCACGCCTACTCATCTCACTACTGAACAAACCCAGTTTTCTCAGCCTTTTCTCATATGGCAGGTCTTCCAGCCCACTGCTCATTCTCTGGTTCTTCTCTGGACACTTTCTAGTCTGTCCACATCTTTTTTTATAGTGGAAACCAAAACTGCACACAGTACTACAGGTGTGGTCTGACAAGCTCTCAATCAAGTGGTACAATGAGTTCTTTATCTCATCTTTATCTTTGTTAAAGCAATCAAGCATTCTGTTGGCTTTCCTCGCTGCTGCAGCACACCGTTCACTCATGCTGAGCTGCTTGTCCACCAAAATTCCCAGGTCCCTTTCCACAGGGCTGCTCTCCAGCCAGCTGAATCTATCTGAACTGTACCCCTGGGTTATGTATTGCTGGGTGCGAGGTCATACACTTGGGCTAGTAGGAACTTCCTAAGTTCTTGCTAGCCCACTCATTTGGCCTGTCCAGGTCTTCCTGGAGGGTGGTTCACCCTTCCACAGTGTTGACCTTTCCACTCATTTTGGTGTCATAATTATTAATTAAAATTGATTTTTTTTTTTTTTTAAAGAAATGTGGAAGAATTTATTCCAGTTGGGTATTTTGACAAAGACATTATTAGTTTAACTAGATGATTATCTTTCCCCAATCCTTTCACTGTTTCCTTTTGGAAAAGTAAAGACAGTCCTGCTGAAGACTACGAAACTGACAGTCCTGGAAACCAAAACACTTTCTTGATCCTGAGGGCAGCTACAGCTCAGGAAACTGCAGAAGTTTCCTCAAACAATGACTCTGAAATGCCCTGGAATGCTGAATTGTCCTTGACCTCTTGCAGAGATTGCTGAAACCAGTGCCAATTACTGTCAGTTTTGTTGGTTTATTCTGCAGTGTAGACACCTGTAGACCATGAAATGGAACAAGATTGCAATTGCTTTCACACAGGTCACTGTGCAGCCATCAGCTGGCAACAACTGTCACTTATTACCTACAGAAAATATGAACAGATTGACAGCACAGAGATGAAAGTCACTGTTTTCCCTCCTTGTGCATCTGAAGTATCTGTTTCTCCTAACGAAATGTCTTCAGACATTTATACTGTCACCCAAATCTGTTTAAAAAGGCCATAAAATGCATGTTTATGCTATCTTAAACAAGTATTAACACAAAGCAATTTGTCTACAACAATGAATGTTCTCAACCTGCTTATTCTTCAATAGGGAATGAAAAGAGTATGTACATGTGCAGTGTAAGAGCAAAAAGGGGGAAGAGAAGGGAGTGATTTTTGTACTCTTCTGGCAGCTTAATCAATGTAGATGTTGTCAGACTAATGACAGAAAAATGCCTTAAGTCAGATGTCCCTCATGACTGCACCCAGCTATCAGCACCTTTGCTGATACAAGGTCCAGAAACGCACGTTAAGTAGCGCAGAATTTTTTTTAGGAGAATAGTCTTTATGTAAACTGATTAAGAATAGTTTAAGTCTTAGTAAGAGTATTCTGCTAGTTCAAACTCCAAATAACAAGTATGTGGATCACATTAGCAAGGTGTTCCCCCACAAAGCAAATTTCAATGCAAATCAAACTTGGTGTCAAGGAGCACTTGTGCAAGCCACAAGTAGCACAAGATCTGACAACCTTCTCCACTGCATAACAGTTTTGAAGTTCAGTAATTTCCTGTTACCATCTTCTCATCATTTGTCACAAAATTATTATACCTTCTGTTTAGTACTAGCTGGCAGGCAGATAGCTGTCTCCAAATCCTAAGCTCACATAAACAGCTTTCTTTTGATCTACTGCCCCTGGAGAGCCCAACAGATGACAGAGACAGATCTCTTCAGCCTGCTGGAAATGTTTCCAAAGCAGTCTCCCTTGCTTCCTTAGGAAGAATTATACATTCACTCTAATAAAAAAAAACATAGTCTACGTGAAGAAAATGGTCTTATTTACAAAAAAAACCCCAAAAACCCCAAACCCAAAAAGCAACCTCTCATAGTTACACATCAAAATAATCCAAATAATTAGAAGGAAAATAAAACAAATGAGATGTTGGTTAGTGGAGATCATCTTCTAAGGCCACAAGTACCTTTTTTACCAAAGTCTTGCCTTACGAGCGAATAAAGTTCATGAATCTCAAAGAACACAATAATTGTCAGAAGGACCCTTCCTCCAAGCAAGAAGCAGCAAGCACGGACAAACACTGTTGCTATCAAGTTGCTAACTCTCTTAACAATATTTTTTAACAACAGATTCTGTAACTGCTAATAGCTATTTGCTAACTTCTCAAAAAAAAAAAAAAAAAAAAAAAAGGCAAAACAAAACAAAACCCAAAAATCAACCAAAACAACCTACTTCAATCAAGTCAGTACTCCATTCCTCCAGGCAAAATCAAGCAAAGTGGAGAATTTTATGTTTGGAGGGTTTTTTCCTGATTTCCAGTTTTATGGGTTTTCTGTCTTTATTTTTAACCTATGCAAAGGCTATTTCATTTTGTTTCTCAATTCTGGTTTACTTTTAGGACTGTGATACTTGGTCTAGTTGTTACAAAGAACAGCACATTGTATTCAGGCTATGACAACACATTCTGTCTGCCAATATAAGTCATTAAAATTATGAAAAAGCTAATACTGTTACAAAAACAATGTTAGTCTAACTTCTCTCCCCTCTCCTCCAACCAAGCAGTTAAGTAATTTATGAAAAATCAAGAAGGCAGAAACCTTTTTGGAAAGGTGGTTCGGTATTTGTTATTAATAGCTGTTGACATTTAAATATTTGAAAGTCATGAATTTTTATGATTTTGCATAACCTTTGTCATTTGTCATCTTCACAATATGAAACTCATTTCATTATGTGGATGTCTTATCTGAATAATGCTACAGGGCTGCAATTTTATGAGTGCCCTTGAAAATAAGATGAACTTGTTATTTAACAAATTTAGTGGCCCAGTATCACTAAATGGATTAATGCACTGTTTTCATTACACTTTTGTCCAGTTCTTTTAAAAGAGTTCTTAATTCTAACATTCTCCAGGTTTATCAAGTGTTTATTATTAACAAAAGAAAATATGGAGTAAGAATGGAGAAGTAAATATCTGTTTAATTATTTGCAATTACAGTTATTAAATGGCTATTAAAAATGACAAGTCATTTCAGTTGTTGCTTGCACACTGAAAAAGTCCAATAAGCTGATTCTTTGTATTTCAAATTGATCAACATTAAGTCAAGTATCTCAATCAATATTACTTTTCTATTATGCTTCAGTCTTCTACTAACTGACAATGTTGATGGAAACTTTATGAAGTATTTCAGGGAAGCTATTCAACAGAAAATTAACTGAACCTGAAAATTGAACTGCCCTCATACTCCTTATAATATTTTGGTTGTTTTAACAAAAAATTATAACTTTTTTTCACAAGTTATGCTTATATAAAGATGACCCTTAAGTAACTTCTGCAGAGTATCATTTACTGAAGAAGGAACATTAAAACGACAGCGTTAAAACCAAAACATTAAAACAAGAGTGTTAAAACCAAACCAAAACAAAAATATAGCAGATATTTCTGGTTAATGTACTAGCTATCATTAATATTTTGTCACTTGTTTAAAATTCATAGCACATTAAGAAGTAGTTTGTCTCATAGCCATGATTCATTACAATGCTAAAAAGACTTCTGCTTCTCCACTCGTTTTACACTTTCATTACCACCTTCTCAAGTAGATGTTAGATACAGTAGCTAAATATATTTAAGATACTAATTTCTCTAGTTCTACGTACATCCACAAACATACATCCACAGGTAAGCAAGCATACAACAAAATACTAATCAATGAAATTATTTTTTATAACTAAATTAATATAAAGTTGTAAGAATGTAATGATTTGTAAGATCTGAAAATTTAAAACAAACTTGTAAGGTCATATGCAAATTCAATTCACACAAAAGAAATGCAAGAGTAAGGATTTGTACTTATTCATGTGAATTACCACCAGCACCAGTCAAGTTAGCCACTGTGATATGAAGCATGTATTCACAGATCATAGAATATCAGGTTGGAGGGGATTTCAAGGATCACCTATTCCAACCTTTCAGGGTAAGAATTTTGATTTTGGGGATTTTTTTTTCCCTGTATGTTTTGGTTTGTATTTTTTATTAATTCTGACTATATTTAGGTATAAAGAACAGCTTTAAATATTGTCTTCTTCTGAGACAATAGAAAGAATGTTAGGAAAAAGGTTTTTTTACCATAGTATAATACAACTAGTTCTGTAAAAATGGGAAATTTTAATAGAAAATTCCTTTTCTTTTGTAATGTTTGCATTTACAGGCTATATTATAATTACTCCTCATTTGCTTTAGCCTGAGTCTTATTAGAAACATTTTAATTTTCAATTAAAATCAAGAGAAGGAACCCCAGAAGTCAACCCATAAAAACATGAAAACAAAGGTTGCCAAGCTGAAGAATATTATTGACAGGTTTACAGAAAAGATTAGTATACAAGTGAGACAGAGCCCAGAGCTTTCTGGCTTAAAGCCAGGATTAAAAACAATACAAAAAATTAGACAAATGCATATTCCCAATTTCATCTTTAGTTGGCCAACACAGTTTGAAGCTTGCTATCAAAATCAGATTGACCCAAATAATATGTTTGCCCACTAAGTACTTGGCTAAAGCTTTACAGCAGTCATGCACTTCAGTCATCCGCTTCTCCAGCTTATTTTTTCCCAATATCAGACTGAAACAAATGGCATTCAAATACATTTACTTGAGAACATACATATCTGAATTACTTCAACAGATATTTCACCCTTTGAATAACAGCATTGATAAAAATTGCCCATGTGTAGATTTTTTTCTTTTATGGTTCACATTCTCAGTTTAAATCCAATTTTGAGATTTCAAAGTCTCTTTCTTCCTACCTACCTGCAATTTTATTTTCTAAGTGTGTTTCTGCCCTTCACCCTTCTAGTAATTGTTGGGTTTGGGTTTTTGTTTGTGGGGTGTTTTTTGGTTTTCGTAATAGTGAGGTGGTTTTCTGTTGTTCTATTAATACCTCAACTACCACATTCTACAGCAAAAAAGTCCAAAACTGTTTAAACTTGTGACTCACTGAAATTAATTTATTCTCAGACACAGCAATCACCACTGCTTTTTATTACACATTCCTGACCCCCAGCAAATAAAACTGCTGTCATTTAATAGCAATATTAAAATATATTTTTAAATAATGGAAGCTCAAAATTGTTTTTATTGCACTTTTTGATGCAGAAACAGCAAATTCTTGTATGTGTTACACTGGAAGCTGTTCTGATTGCTTTCTTGCATGTCATTTGCTTTTCAGCTCTTGTGACTCCAAGTCTCTGTCTTCCTACATTCCTGTATAAAGTCTCACAAAATCCAGTCTTCTGGACAATTCTAGACTACAGATAATGAATACTAAAACACTATGAAAATTAAACATAAAATTCCCAGCAGGCAACCATAATGACACTACTTTAAAATTACAGTACATTAAAACTTCAGAGGGTTGCATAATAAAATTCCTAAATGATGAATTTAATACACTGATTGTCGCAATGATGATTGCAGAGGAAAGGTACTAACTAGTGTGGAATACATAAGCATCTTCTGAGTGATATAGCCAGGTGTAAAGAAAATCTAAGTGAATCCTGATGCATCCCAATGAAAGAACAGCATGAAGTAGTACAAGTGAAATGCAAATGTATTGTATTGCCTTTTTACCTTGCAATAAATTCAGATGAGAAATATGGAACTGTATGTTCTGTGCAGGACCATTTATTCCACTACACACTAAATGCTACTGTGTGCAGTTTATTCCTTTGTATATCACCATTGCAGTTATCACCTACAGTTAATTTCCATGTTAAATATTTTAAAGATTTCTCTGCACCAATGGAGAAGCTTCATCTAATTACATTTTTCGACACAGATCTCCATATTTTTTTTCAACTTGTATCTTTATTATGTGCAAGTTCTGATCTAAGCCTACAGCACAAAGGCAATCAATGCTGAAGAATGACTAGAAATGGTTTCTTTATTCCACTCCTCACTGAATAGAAAGTTTCCATTATCTCCCTCAACATCTTCACTCTATCAATTTGACAGGGGCATGCGTTTCTACAGTCTGCTGCCTTCACTCTAGAACTGTATACAGGTTTTCTATCTTTTTCTAATACAAAAGAAAAATGATAAATGATAAAGTGTAGTGAAAACTTCTTGTCTTCCATTGCCAAGTATCATCTTGCTTTTCTTTTAATTATTTCTTTAGAACAGAAATGGACTAAATAACCAATGTCAGCCAAAAGATACATTGACTTCTGTTTTTTACATACTTGCAAAAAGCAGAAAAAGAAGTCATTACAGCACAAGAAATGCTAATCTAGTTAAAATAGTATGAAACCCACCTATTACAAAAGGTACCCTATAACATCCTAGTGGTTTTTGACTGATCATTGTTGAGGTACTGGAACGTGTCCAGAGAAGGGTGATGAAGCTGGTGAGGGGCCTGGAGCACAGCCCTGTGAGGAGAGGCTGAGGGAGCTGGGGTGGTTTAGCCTGGAAAAGAGGAGTCTCAGGGCAGACCTCATCGCTATCTACAACTACCTGAAAGGAGGTAGGAGGTAGGAGTCCCAGGCATCCAGCAACAGAACAAGGGGACACAGTCTCAAGTTGTGCCAGGGGAGGTCTAGGCTGGATGTTAGGAGGAATTTCTTGACAGAGAGTGATTGGCACTGGAACAGGCTGCCCAGGGAGGTGGTGGAGTCGCCGTCCCTGGAAGTGTTCAAGAAAAGCCTGGATGGGGCACTTAGTGCCATGGTCTGGTTGATTGGATAGAGCTGGGTGCTAAGTTGGACTGGATGAGCTTGGAGGTCTCTTCCAAGCTGGTTGATTCTATGACTTTTTTCATTCATAAGAGTTCATAAATTTGAATCACAGATCTTGATCTGATCTTGACAGATCTTAACCCTAAGTCTTCTGCATAAGTTCTGGGGAGAGGACGGGATGTGTTTCTAACTTTCCCTCAAGTGTCACTGGGCAGTAGAAAAGAAAGGATGAAGGCAAGGGCTTGAATGAACACTGTACTGAAAAGTAGAGCTAGAAATATTTCCTACCACTCAACTCTCCATCACCACCACACCCTCCACTCCAAACCAGCTTCTTCTCCTTTCCACCTTCTCACATTGCCAGTCCTATAAACACATGATAACTTTAGTGGGACATGGTACTACAGAAAAGACACTGCAACAACAGCCACAGGCAGGCAATTACAGAGTATGGTATCCATCTCTAGCCTCTTGCTATTCCTCTCATTTTTGCAAATGAGAAGTTGTGGGGAAAAAAATAAAAACAAACAAGAAGTAGAAGACAAGATGCTGACAGAGAGTGGGAATTTAGGCTCAGGATTAGCGATGCAGTTATCTCAAAATTGCAGTTGCAATCAAAATTATTAGGTGATAATAAAATGTACTTTTAGAATTACTGTGTTGGCCAGCACTTTCTTAAATGATCAATAAAACAGACCTCTTTATAGAAAATTATCCCCTAAATGTGAACCAAATTTATATAATCTTCCATTACCTCATTATAAAAGCTAAAACAATGTGGTGCATGCCTCTGCCTCCTGCTCTGTTTGATCACGCTATTCTACTAGTTTCCAGACAGAGAATAGATCTTAGAAACTCAATTTTTCTAGTATTCTGCAGGATTCTTATAGAGAGATAACCAAAAGCTTGTCTGGCCATGCTGAAGAATGCATAAATGTTATTTTCAATGAGCAGATTATTTTGAAACTTTTGATTATATAAATTACTTCATCTACTAATCAGTTGCCAGACTCTGCAAAGCAGTTGGTATCTCTCATAGCTTCAGTGAGCTACTCTGCCTACCCTTAATACAGCCTTATATAATGGGAAGTAAAGATATTAATAGACAAAGCATCTCCAAAAAATACTGTCCTGTGGTCTTATTTTATCTATGCTGCATACTGAGTTTACCTATTCACTGCCTAATAAGTATTCAACTCATACTGGTTACTTAAAGCACATGCACGGTTACTAGACTAAAACACACATGTTCAATATCTAAAAGTATTTATCATAATTTTATAAAGAAACAGATAAATTTAAGTTCATTTTTGCTATCATTGTTTTCAAAAAGAGTGTTCAGTACATTTCTGTATCTTCCATTATCTTATATTTGTCATATCAAATACAGGACTTATTTGGTAGAGACACTTCGTCAAAAGCTAACAGGATCCCAAATTATTTTAATTAAGATATATGTCTAACTGAGCTTCAAAATATAGGCTGGACTCAGAATATAACAAAAATAAAATTATTCATGTAACGAAACACAATAAAGTTTTACAATGCAACAGTTTTCTCCATAGGAAATTATTTAACATGGTTGGTACTCTTAGAGTTGGCTACTGTTTGTTCAATTATTCCATTCTGTTTTCATCTTCGGGCTTTATATCTGGAACACCATCACCAAATACCAGGTTATGATGAAAAGTTGTTTCAGTGCCCCAGTGTGCAGATCACATTCTCTTATTGAGCTCCTTGCCCTTTTGTACCTGCCCTTCCTCCCTCCCATCTTCAAATAAGAAGTACAGGTTGATCTTTTCCCTGATCTTTCTGTAAAAAGCAATCCATAATATTGACCTCTAAGAATCAGCTAGCAATTAGATTTCCCAAGGGGCTTCCAGAGTGAAGCCAATGTCAGATGATGCAAGGACTGTAAATATTCCAGGGATTTTTCTGAATAAAACTTCTTACCCCATACGCATGCTAAGCAAGAGAGTCAGTCAGTAGTACATGTCTCCAAGTTACATTTTCCTACAACTAAGACTGCTGCTCTGTGTTGCAAGCTGTCAAAATATTCTGGAGGAGCCCTTAATTCCTTCAAGCACTACCTCTCAGTCAAAATCCTACTGATCACAAAAATTTTATATATCTCAAACAGCAGTCATCTCCTATAGAGAAATGGCAATTGGAAGATTTTGTCTTCTGTATTGATGAAAATGTGGACTGCTAAATAAAACCACCAATAAATGTGTATCAAAGAAATAAAGAAAGAACAGATAGAGTCCTACAGACCATCTGGGTAGAGATCACATTTATTATTCATTACAAAATATTGTTATTTAGAAAAAAATGCCCCTCAATGATTTCATCAAGTTCTACTGGAAATTCTTACTTATACTCTTAAAACCCCTTATTTAAGATAAATTGCTTATAATACAGTACATCTTAGGAACTGAAACCTATCAATCAGTAGCCATCAGAGGCAAGTACTTCTTGAGAAGTTTCTGAATTGAAAACTAATTTCCCTACATACCCAAGCTCTGATATTCTTTATTAAATTACTCCAAGAAGAATAACATTGATTTGGTTTGTTTTCCTGTATTGAGAGGGGAAGCACTAGTTTTGGGTCCAGACCAATTTTCAGATGAATCCTTTTGTTGTGTCTCTGATATTTTATGAAGCATTCTTCCCAAAAGATTTTCTCTCCCAAATACTATAATAAAGCCTATTCAGGAAACAAATTTAGAAGACTTCAGGCTATCCTAACCTCCTCTTTCTTTTGACAGATTGAACCAAGGGCTGCTGAGGTATAATGATCTTGATACTAAAAGACTCTCCAGGTATTTAGAATCTACAAATCAGAAGGACTTTCTTTCAAGTGATTAGGGGAAAATTGGTGAAGTATGTTTTCAGCCATCAACATACTTTTATGGGCACTGCAAATAATGCAACATCTCTTAGAGTATTATAGCATAAATTCATTCAAAAGTAAATGTATTTCTGAAATCAGTAAGAGGTCTCTGCCACGTATTTGTATATAAAATTTTAACTACAGATGGATGTGTCAAACTGCATGTTTGTTTGTGCCTGCATGTCAAAGGAAGAGGTCTACAAGCACTTGCAGCAGTCAGTGCTTGCTAACAACCTCCCTGGATGTAGTTGTTTGGAAGTGATTTATGGAAGGAAGCCAGTCAGTAATCGTATTCCTGGCTTTTTAGGAAACTGAAAAGTCTATTCATGCAGTAGACAGCAACTCCTTAAGGCAATGGAGTGGAAGTACAGCTTCTGAATTTTGCAATGTTTAACTTACAAAAGAAAGTTAGATTTTTTTTTTTTTTTAATCTTTTACAATATACAGTATTTCCAACATCTTCCAACTTCTATTTATGAAAAAAACCCAAATCAACCCACAACCAAAAACAGAAACAAAAAAACCTCCACCAAATAACACAAAACAAACACTAAACAGCAAATAACAGATTAGCTGCTAATGTAAGTTTAGAACATGAAATTACAGGTGAAAAAGACTAAAATGCATCCTTCAAAAAAAGATGCTTTTATAGAAAAGGTTAAGGGGTAGAGAAGTGAGTGCAAAACACCCACACTGGAAAATCTTTCTATCAGTGATGGACAGGATGAATTTGACAATTACTTGAACTACAAATGTCAGTTTCCCTCCTATTTCTCAGTAAAAAAGTACCTGAAAGTTTTCTGAGGTTTTCCAGTTAGAGCTAGTAATTATACACTCAGGACAGAATATAGGAGTGTGTAAAAACAGGGAAAATCTACACAAAATTTAAGCATCAACTACGTCTTGATCATACAAAAAAAAAAAAATTAAAGTCTTAATATTACAAAAACATCCCAATATTAAAAAAAAAGAAAACACACAAAAAACCAAAACCACACTGGGAAAAACATAAATAAACAACAGCAAAAACCACCAAAACCCAAACAAAAAGGAGAACCAAAACAAACACAAAAAAAGGACAAACAAAAAAACTACTGAAAAGTCTTGGTATTACCACCTACTGTATGATGCTTTAGAGGATATTTACTGGATTTCTAATCCAAGTCAGATTACTGTACCATAAAATACTAATCTACTTAAAGAGTACACTACGGTATGGGAAGCATCAGCCCCCATTGACTTTATTTATGGCATAAATCTTAATCTAAAAGGAAGGCAAGAGAAAGGTATCGTTCTTCTCTGGGATGTCATATGAGATGAATGCACAGCATGATTTTGTCTTGTCAAAGCTGGTACAGAACATCACTTTAGAGCTAAAGATTTGGCATAGCTACTGCTAGCCTGAACTACTCAGTTTGTTATTATCCAAAATTCTTCATAATAACCATAAAAGAATCCAAGAGACTTAATTATTCTATTGAAACCATTAAGATGATAAAAGAGATAGCAACAAAACCAGAATATTAGCAGAAATCCACAATCCAAGTGTACAAAAAATGCAGCCTAAGTAGCCAATCGAAAGATGAAAGAGTAGGCTGTTTTGCACACTGTGAATCTAGCATTTTTATTAGATGTATATATTAAGAATTGCTCCACACTTGATGAAAACAGAACTAAAACTGGAAAGAAATATGACCCTTCCTGCTATTCAGTCAGCTTTTGGGATTTGAGTAACAATCACTTGGTCTTTGGCACCTCTGTTTTACACCAGATCAAACAAACCATACAGAAGGATATAGAAGTTTTCAAAGCACTTGAAGCTTCTCTTAATTTCTGCTGTTTTCTGAAACTGATCTACAGTTTTATGCCAGCATTCTCAATCTTTCTTCTCCTCCTCTCCTCCTCCTTCCCCGATACTTTCGTTCCTTGACTATATTACTGAAAAGGATTTTTATTTTCTATTTAGACTTCCTGTTGCAACACCTTTGTGAGTCAATGAGCAAAAAGTCTGGTGAAATCCATGACTAAGGACATAAGGAAATAAATTCTAGCACAGCTAGCTGGAATGATTGAAAACTTACTGCATCGGATGCTCATTACTGAATCTGTTTGGTCATTTCAGCACAAAGTTATTTGGATTTGCTAGGACCCATACTGTGATTTGAAGAATAACATTTTGATAAACCCATTAATTCAGCTACAAAGGTGGTAATCAACAGTAAGGTGGCAACTATTTTAAACTACATTTACTGCTAGAGAAATAATAATTCTGTGCATTAAAATGGATTGATCTTGGCAAGCATGTGCCTTGCCTTTTAGTTAGCAGCAAAATCCATATGGTAAGCTTTTGCTACTATAGTATGACATCTGCAAATACACCACTGCATAAGTAAAAGGTGCATTTTTCCTTGTTTGACCTTCAAGGTCAAGAGTTTTGAGCTCATTTTGATTTTTTTCCATCTGAAAGACTTTCAAGAAAGGTTTTCCCTATACAGTGGTTTGAACCACATAATATTCCCCACTATCAGAATCATGAACTTACACAATTACATTTTACATCTGTAGGGGATTATTACCCAGGGACAGGAGACTCTTGAGCTCTCTTCTTTTCCAAGTCTTGAGTGGGTGGGTGTATTCTTGGTTGTTATGGGATCCAGACGGTATTTCTTTCCCTTTCTTTCTCTTATATATATATACAAATTGATGTAATCAGATATTTTTGTAGTGGAGGAGTAAAATATTCTGTGTAAATCAGCTGAAAAACTCTCCCTCTGCTTTTTTTTTTCCCTTCCAATCTCTTGGTAAGAAGAGAGGGAGGAGGTGGGAGAGGGAAAGGGGGAGAACTTTTTCATTGCTCTCACACTTAAACCATATTCTATATTAAAGAACAATCAAAACAAAAAAAAATTATCAACTCTACATCCAAAAAGTAATGAGAAACTTTTCAAATTGACTTGCCAAATAAATGTTCTAATATTTTTGTTGCAGTTTAAATATTTTTAATTAAGGAAAAAAAAATAAAAAGAATGGCTGTTGTCACTGGACCCAGGAAGTTAAGATCACTTTTACCTTAATTATTTAGCGTTAACACTTCAGTGCTACTTAATCCATGAAAGAAGTGCGGTATTATACAGATTTATTCTGCACTGTCACTTCTGCCCTCAAAGAATGAATTGCTTACTGTAGGATCAAAGTCTCAATTACTTTTTCCTACAAAGCAGTCAAGAAAATAAAGCTAACTCCTACAGAAAAGGAGAATGGAAAATTAAAATTTCCAGTGAGAACAAGGAGTAATAAATAGTAGAAAGAGAATTGTTACATGCCTAAAAGATGATGAAGTGGAAAGAAGCAAACCAGAAAGCCAGAAAAGAACATGTCAGAATTTGCAGAGAGAAAAGACAGCAAAACCAGAAAATATATTCAGTCAAATATAATTTTGTCATTAAGAGTTCCAACTGATAGATTATAGGGCCTGGATTAAGAAACCATAGCATGTGACAAGAAAGTAAAATGGAATTATTTAAATTTCTGATACTGCGTCAAGTCCGGTCATTTAGAGGACAAAAAATAAATAACAAATGTCTAATGAAAAGCAATTAAATAGTTTACAACTAGTGTAATTTACCTTCTAAGAAGAGGTAATACTAACTCACTTTGAAAAGTACGCCCTCCAACCAGTAATTCTAGCAAGTATATAAAAGTATGATGGTAGAAAACAGTAACAATTCAGCTCTACACAAGCTCACACAGCTTTTAGCATGCATCTCTTGTAAAAATCTCTGAAAGTTCCTTATGGTGAATGCAGTTCAGTAAATGCCTCCAACTGTATAGCACTGCTTTTGTTCAATGAGATTAAGTTCAAAACAATTTGCCTGATACATTCACAATCAGAGGGTAACATTTTATTAACAAATCATACACACTATCAGCAAAAGGGCATTCTTTTTCATTGTTTAACGCACTATATTACAGAGACCACAGTCATATCTGAAACCTGTTATTATTTCCCTAATACAGCAGTAAATGAAATGATCCCATTTATCCAGCTTTTTAGAGGAAAAACACAACACCAAATCAAACCAAACAAACAAACAAAATCACAAATAGAACAAACACAAAAAACCCCCACCTCAAAACAATCACAAAACCAAACAACCAAGCACAAAATGAACAAAACCCAAAATCATCTGGCAAAATAAAGGAGGAAAAACTCAAAACCCAAGCAGACCTGTTTCAGAGAACAACTGTCAACCTTAACCAAGTCTGTTTATTATAAATAAAAAGTGTAGGTATTCCAGTTTTCATGATGTTGTATAGAAATTTTAATTTTTCCCCCCCTTCCTGGAAGCTATATAGACTTAAACAGTAACTCACATAACATGAATAGGTCATTAATTTGACAATCATTTAAAGCTAAATAACTTCTGTTTTACAGGCATGCTTACTAGATAGACTTCAAGTAGGTACTTAATACACTATCTAACTCCTTATTAGAAGAGATTATGTATAACAAATCGAGGACCTGGATGACACTAACCTAACAAAATTAAGTTGCTTGTAATTTTCTATTTTTAGCTCATGGCTGCAAGTCTGCAGTACTTAAATCCAGTGTAGGTACCTGCAAATGCTATGAAAAGTCAAAGATCTTTTTATAGTTAACAATATTTAGGACCTCTTCTAGTGTTAAAAAGCTAAGAGTTATACAATACTGGACATACTGTATGTATAATACAGTAGGATAGGAAGATAAAAGTTTCATGTAGGATATTACTAGAGTTGTTGAAACATAAGTGTGGAATCACCGCTCTTAATATCATTTTGAAAAACGTAACAGTTCGGAAAATATTGGTCTAAGCCAAGCCAGATTTGGCCAATTTCTGACTGAGGATGCCACAATAATCTGTTGATTTCTGTGTGGTGCTTATGATCCCTCATCTTGCACTTAGAAGAAACATGTTTTGGCTCCCCTTCTGTTTGACACAGCAGCAGCACTTCAATCTCAGGTCTCCATAAACACACAAGAGCCTCCTACTACTGACTATTCTCTGGAAAGCCTCTTTGTTTCCTGTTGAAGCACTTGGCACTTCCTAAAACAATATTTGTCTCAAAGTTTTCACACGCTGTGAAAATAAGGACACTATAAATTATTTATCTGATCCATCTTTCTGCACAGCCCCATACATTTTGAATAATTTATTAAAAAAAACACCAAAAAAAACCCCAAAAAAACAAACCCAAAAAATACCTAAATAATTCATATATATTAAGTAAGGCATGAAAGGCAGTTGAGAAAGCAGAAAATGAGCTCCCTAGATGAAAGCTATAGCACAGCAGAACAGAAAGAGCCTGGAGTGAGGAATGCGGGGAGAAACAGCAGCTCACAAGTCACCATCACTGATAATGGGCACCTAACTAATACAGTTCCAATTTTGCTTTGTAATTTCCTTCACTGGGAAAAAAAACAACATGAGAGAATCACAGAGCATCAAAGTAGCCAAAGAGGCTGTCCAAACTGCCAACTTCATGAATTAGAAGCTTTCATTCTATCTCACTTCCTGCATAGTACTAACTGGGCTAGAGTTTATCTGGAGGAATAACAAGGAAATTCAATAGAAGATATTCAGCCACCTTTCTTGAGCTAACCCAGAAGGCTACCCTTTGTTTTCTCTCAGATGCCTATCTTCTGAAGTCAAAGAAAAACAAAACATAAACGTTTACTTATTTTATTCCTTTAATATCATATTGAGTTTCTATATTAACACACTGTTTTACCTCCCAGTGAATACCATCTCAGTGAGCTTATGTTCCCTCCTTGCCACCTCCTTATTATCATCTTACTCCCGCACAGCACTGCATCTTGCAAGCTGAATGAAGAATAATATATTTTATTTATAATGGAACTCACATAGCACATTTTCTGTGCTATAAGCAATAAAACAAAAAACATAACAAGATGTTCAATTAAATTGCAGATCATAGACAAAGTACATCATGCCCCTAGCAACAGCTTCCATTCACTGCACAGAAATATGCGGCAGACATGACAAATTTTTGTGAAGTTTCTCTTAGTCATTACTCTGCTTAATGCAGGCTGTCATTACATGGTAGCTTTGATATGGAAAAATATTTAGTGTTGTATACCTATGTGCAAAGCTGCTAGCAACAAATACGAACTCTTTCAGTAGACCTATCATAAACCCCACACTGTATAATTTCTTCTTTAAACTTGAACTCTGCATGTTCTTTGTTCCTGCCTGGCCCACTTGACCAAGGAGCTGCAGCTCATCCCATACTGCTGGCCAGAATCAATCTTCCAGGGTAGTGGAGTGCAAAGGCAACTCCAGAGTGTTTCAGCTTGAATTCACAGTTCACCAAGTATGTGAAGCTGCCTCAGTCCCTGTTTCACATGGTGCAGCTACCATTTAGCTTTAAGCCTCTCCCTTCATCTCAGCACTGCACTTCTGCCCTCAGCCCTGCTCCACACAGCCCCAGTGTCCTTCACTGTTCCTAACTCAGCTGTTGTTGCTCTTCCAGCATCAATTGCTCCCATTCCTAATGCTGCCATTATGGATCTCCCAGATTTACAGGATTGAATCTTCTCTGTTGGTGCAGGTGCATTTTCAGTTGCTATTGAATCCAGCTTAAATAAATGACTCTTCCTAAGTTTTGGTTCACAGTGATCTGCTGTACTAAGCCATTCTACGCCGTTTTCCATTCCTCCCTGGGCTACCCTCGAGTCATATACTTAAAAGCAGATAACATGCACAGCAAACCATATCATTCTCACATATACACAAACAGGTAGCATGTGTTATTTAAATGCAGCCTCTGTGCCACTTAACTTGCCACTGCAAAGGCTAACTTGTCACCTTTCAATGCAACCCTATAAAACCATCTGAAATTTTAGGTGCATTAACCTACGCTGTGAATTACCATTGATATTAGACTCTGTCTACTGTATACAGAAAATTTACCAAGGTAATGAAAAAGGAGTCAAAGAAGGAAACCACTTGTCATACACAACCAGAATTGATAGGAGGAAAAAAAAAATAAAAAAAATTCAAGTACACTACAGAGACCTTTTCCTGAGTATCTAGGAACTGAAAACAGAGTATCTACCACAGAAAACAAAGCATTTAAAGAAAATTAAAATAGTAACAGCCTTTGTTTAGGGACACTAAAGATAGTTCTCTAACTGGTGCTAAGAACTGTTCCCTACAAAGCACAGATAAGCTTTGAATTGATCTTTGGTTCATAAGATTTGCAGTTGCTGAGATCTCAAGTAGCACTTTCATATACAAAAAAAACCCCTGTGAAGTCTAAAGTGTTGGACTTCTTATTTTATTGTCTCGCTTTCAAGTACAATGAACACATTCTAAAGGACTTCCTTGCCCAAGGAATAAAAGTGTAAAAAATAGCCTTTCTTCTAAATGAAGTACATATTTGTCTAGAAGGAAGAAACACAGAAAACCCTTCAAACCTTAAAAGAACACAAAAAAAAATCTCCAATAGGAAAAGAGGAAGTTACAGGTCACCAATGCACTACACTATTTTTTCAGTTTATTCTACCTTCAGTCAGAATAAATCGAGGCACAATCATAGTGCTCAAAAGCGTGATGAAGTCAAATTTCATCACAAACTAGGGCAAGTAATGAAGTACCACAATTAGCTGCACATCTGAGAAAAAAAAATAAATTATATTTTAAATACTCTTTTTTCATTAGACACAGTCCTGAATGCTTGGTTGTTGGGAGACTCCACAAATTGTCTAGTTTGGCTGTACCTTGATTTTGTAGCTGCAGGAGAGACAGCATGAATGCAATGCCTCTGTTTTCTAATAGGGGCAACGTCTGTCTTTGTGTCACCTGGTTTTTAAACAAAGATTTGGGAAGATGGTCCTGCTTTGAGCAGCTATTTTTAGATTCAAGTAGTCTACAGTTCAATTAACACTACAAGACAACCTTTGAAAAACCCAGTGCTTTCCATTACTGCTGTAGGTTAGTAATATAATCATACTCAAATAAAGACATGAAGAATAATTTTCACATCTAAACAAAACTGATGTGATTGATCAAGATGTCATTTCTCTAGAAACTTTAAGGTAGCTATAATTATAGAATAAAACTCATCTTCTGTACAGAATTCTAGATTTTGAAAAAACACTATACCTCCTCTAGACATTTGGTAGAGTTATTTAATTCAGTAGCAATTAAAACAGCAAAATGGCATTGGTACTTTCAAACAGATTTGTTCCAAGAATGTGTATTAACACAGCTAAGCTAAAATTTCACTTCCTTTTGGTTTGCTTTTGAGCTCTATTACCTGTCATTCAGATTGTTTCTATAGAACATATGAAGAATACAATCCATTCTACATTCAAGAGATGTTAAGTCACCAATATTTTGAGACTGTTATTATATAGTCTTGTCCAGTAGCTAATTTAGACTGCCATAAAAGCACCAAATTTTTTGAAATGGTGTTTTTATGTTCGAAATTACTGATAGAGAAAAGAACTTATTTTGTATTCCATATTAATTTCTTTTTACTGGACTACATTTTTCAGATCTATGTTTCTAGATAGGATCCAACCTGGTATTATTTTCATGACCTCAATATTTCCTTTTGTGAACCTGTTTAAAGCTTATCTGTATAAGAAAATGTATGCAAATGTGAATAGCTCCAAACAACAGAACTGATAAGAGAACAGAAAATAAACTATATGTTCAGTTACCTCATTTGGTGAATTTACATACTCAAATATTTGGAAATTAATATGAAACACCTCTGAAGTCTGCAAGCTATATTCACATTCACATTTGAATTAAGTTTGGTTCAATTTGTACTCTATACGCTGCACCTATTATCTAAGGAATCACTGAATGAAAATAATACAACACTGAATAATTTCATCTAGGGTCAATCACTGACCCTCAAAAGCAAGATCTCCATTCACTTCCATGAGGCTTATCACTTTGTTCTCTGTATTTCAGTTTGAAGTAAATAGACTGAATTTGAGTAGGACAAGATTTTTTTTTTAAAAAAGGAAGGCTTTCAAATGAGAAAAAAAGCACTTCTTGTTTTCTCAAGACATCTGAACTTGAAGTGTTTCTTAGTTCTTGAAACATTAACTTGTTACCTAAGAATATAAAATCAGGCATACCTGAATACACTAAATATCTATCTAATCTCCCCTTATCTTTTGTACAGGCTGTTTTTGAACACTTAAAGAAAATGTACGACAGATTAACTGCAGACTAACAGTCAGGCTTTTGACAAACAATAGTATAGCCAAAATAAGGAAACTGTAACAAAATGACTGCCAAGTATCCTGAATCAGCCCCTTTCACTACATTTTTAATACAAATCTTTTGTGTTGAGGGTTTGAATGCATGATTATCAAGTGTTTCTGTATTCATGCAATCTTCTTTGCACATGCTGTGCTTCATATGGCACTATTCAGCCTTCTTTATATGAACTTTTTCAAGTTTGAAAAAAAAAAACATGTCAAAACTCTCATTTTCTAGATAGAAGAATGCTATCTTCACGTTGTACAAATATTACTGTACAAGTATCATTGAATAAACCCATTATTTCTAGTTTTACCATATAAAGCACAAAACCATTACTGGTAGAGCACACATCAGGCTTCCAAGAGAATCTAAGAGAACAATGTCTAAAAGCATATTTTAAATATGCTAAAAATATTTAAACCAACAGGCCTTTGACAACTACAGCACCTATGTTCACACCACTCTGTTACATGCAGAAAAAAACCCCAAACAACATAAAATAAAATCACTAAGTTAACACAACATGTTTTTAAATTTAATCTCACAAACTATTTTAACTAATATTTAAATAAATGTTTATTTATGGGAAACCACAGCTGAGATTTTTACAAGTTTAAAGTGTTTTAATGTATTTATCTACAGCAGTGTTTCTAATCATTTTAATTCCTGACTGATATGAAAGATGTTTCCAACAGAAGCAATTGTGGCCACTGGAGATGCTGTAAAATGAGTTCCATCCCCCATCCCCCAGGCCAGGGATTACAACAAAAGCCTTTGCTTCTAGTTTTTTCCAACCACACACATGTAAAAAGTAAATTCAGTGTAAGTCAACCATTCTATTCATAAGTCTTTCAGAAAAAAACACACACACAAACAAACAAACAAATCCGTAATTGGTTGGTTGGTTGGTTTGTTTCAGTTACAACAAACACATGAAAGATGGAAATTACAACTAGGGAATATTACATTATAGAAAAAAATTTCCCTAACAACTTCTGCAGAACCAGCATAACCTCATAGCATAATGCTGACCATTAAAAAAATTCCAAGTACAGTTTGTGTACTCATAAATAGAGTAGCTAGAAACACAACAGTTTTCTAAAGCTATGAAAATATTTCCTAAGATAATTCACACAACTGTGAATTTTACTTTCATATATAACCATTCCTCTCAAAATCAAAACATGTTCACATCTAGAAACACATTAAAGTTCACAACTCTGCCCTAAATATAGAATTTAAACAAAGAGAACAGTCAAAAACCTCTGTGAAACTCGGTAATGCCTACCATCCAAGCCTTGCCACAAAAAAATACTTTCTAATCTGTTGTATGTTTTTCCATAGTATTAATATAGTAGCCAGTTAAAACACTGATTAAAACATCACTGTATAGGTTACTACCAATTATTCCATTTTGCTGCTGTGGTCATGTAAATGAAAAAAAAAAAAAAATCACTAAAATTATATATAAGATTTTTCTTACTTACCCACAGCATACTACAGAAAAGCATTAAGCATACTTGCCAAACAGGAATCCCGTTAACCTGCAGTTACTCACCTAGGAAAACAGAAGAAAAATGCATAAGCAGTCTTTGTATGAGAGGAAGATGACAGTATCATTTGTAACGCACATAATAAGCTCCTAATCTATGAAATTGTTGATAAAGAGATTTGTTTTATCTTTAAATCTAAGTTAAAAGGAGGGAGCTGAAAATATTAATGTAGCATGGTGGATCACAAAAGAAGAGTTTGGCAGAAGCTGCATTTCTGTAAAATCCAGCTAGTTTGTTCATGAGTAGCGCCGACACAGTACTGTTCTCCTACCACGAGGGCAGTCTCAAAATCTTCCACAACCAAATGGGTAACAATTCTGTGTTCAGAATACACTGCCTAAAGCAAAATTGTAACAGAATGCAGTTACAAAACTAATTAACTTTTGTGACTACAATAATCACTTTCAAGGTTTCCTGTGAAGCCTGGTGGGAGATCCAAAGTTTTGCCTCTTAAAATTAGACATTTTTTTTCTGAATTGGAGTATTTATATATTTTTATCTTACTCTCTCTTTAACAGAATAATGAACATACTATGCTTTAGGTAATGCCAAATAAGTATCAAAAATAATATGTTTTCCTAGGAGTTTATGGAATTTAGCATTTACTATTGAGTAATGTGAACAGAAAATACTGCTCAATATCAGGAAAAAGTTCATTATGGATGTATAGGCATAAGTTGTATTTGTTTAAAAAAAGACCAACCAAAACAACAAAAGCAAACAACGAAAACTTAGATCTCAAAAGTTTAAAGCCAATAGGAAAAATAACTAACACAATGAAATGAAACAGAACATTTACCAAGGAAACTAGTATTTCCTGTAACATACCAAACAAAAATTGTTAGCTTTAGGAATGGCTATGTCTTTCCAATTTGGGAGATTTTTGCCAATGACTTACACTACAAAGAATGTCATGAAACCAAAGTTGATAGAAACCGAGCATTAATGAAAAAGCTTAACAACTTGCTAGTCCTCTGTATGAGTAAAAAAAGCTTATAAGCAACATGATTTTTCCATAGTAGATTAAAAAAGGTAAAAATGTCCATGTAAATATTTCTGACGTGTAATTCATTTCATTTTTTAATGCTGGTATAGAAAGCACTTTGAATTACTCAGGCTTTTAAACACTACTAATAGTTGTCATCTTCTGTTAAGACTTTTGTGTATCTTCTATTGCCCAACCAATGTGTACAGTCATAACCATAAGCAAGTTAAAGTATAGTTTTTCAAAACAGAAAACTCTAAAGCATCCCAGCTATTGTCTCAAGGGTGATAACAGCAACACATTGCTACATATTTCAGTGCATGGATAGCCAATGATTTATTTTGAAAATCTCCCTTTAGTACCCTGAGGTCTAGATGCAGACTGCTTAACTGACAGTGTGGTGCAAAGCCACCCAGACTGAGTAGGATACACTTTGCACAAAGCAGAACTGCAGTCACTTCTAGTAGTTTGCAGATGACGATCAAACACACTTCTGCTGCATCTCTGCCATTGTTCATTGTACCAATATAAACAACTCAGTTCACTCACAGAGGTTCTTCAGCAAAAACTTTAACATATTATAGCCCCTAGAAGATTAGACAGGCTTACTATGGGTAACTTACTGAACTGCAGCATCTCTTAGATATCATTGTTGTGGAAGGACAAAATAGGCCTAATATGTGTTTTGGCTTGCCCAGGTATGATCCCCCTGCTTGCCCTCCCCTCTGCTGGAGTGGGGAGCAACATGGGAAAGAGAATAATAGGCCTGGAGCCACCGAGTATGCTCCTGTTCACATCTTGTGGTAAACAAAGTACATACACTTGCCCGATGCATAGGCTCATGTTTTCCCAAATATGGGTAAAGCAAGCCCCTGGCTTCACCTAATATGGTTAGTTTCAGCAAAGTGCCATTCTGATCAGTGAATCTCTGTGGCCAAGTGGAGTCATCAGACTCAGGTAACCGATAAATGAGCAAAACCGTAAACAACTTTGCCCTGCCTTATTTTGCTTTGCTTTGCCTAGGCAAGCTTTGCCTTGGGGATTAGGGTGCTTCGCATCCACTTTGCTGTGTAACAACAAGCTTTGATGCTTCAAGCTTGTCTACCTGGAAGCTTTGCTGTGTCTCAGTTTACCAGGGAGAGGCATTAAATGCCTTCGTGCTGTAGGCAAGAGTCATTGCTGAAAGCTGCCCGAAACCCATGGCCAGCCTCAGAGTGAACGGAAAGTGGTAAGTTGCTCCTGGCTGGAGAGTTCACTTACAGAGACCTCACCACGGCCTGCCTGGTGACAAGGAGCAGGTTACTGCCACACTGCAAGATGCCATGCACACCTGTGACCCCCCCATGCCAAGTCCAGAGCCCTGGAAAGGATGCTGTCCATCCAAGAAGGGACCAGGACAAGGTCAGAAGACTGTGCAAGCCCCAGCACTCTGCCAAAGTCCTGGGGAAACTCCAAAAGCCTCCAATGGGTACCACACCACTGACAGCAACCCCTCCAAGTGTTTTGGGTACTGTCTGGGACTATAATGCAGCCCCAGAAATACTGAGATACTATTTTGTGAATAAATAGTCTTAAAAGCCTCTTTGTAATTAAAGTTCTTTGCTTTGGTTCTGTTTACTCCATAACTCCCTTTCTGCTTTGGCAGAAAGGAGCCTCTCGAGTCCCGCTAGAGGGCAAGTGGCATATTGCCCCACAAGAATCTCTTGTTTGTATTTGCTAGGTTTGCTGAATTGTTTTAAATTGTTTGGTACTGCCTCATGCACTGTACCTATTCTGTAACCTCTTTGCACAACTGAGCATAAAGGCCCTGTAAATAAGTTAAGAAAATAATATGTGGGTATGAATAATAATTGTTAATAATTTTATTAACATTTCATATTTCATAATTAATAACCCATTAATAAGTAATTGTAGGTTCCTCTACCCATCCAAGGTTTAGATGAAGTTTTTTATTTTGTTTTTCTAAAGTGCAACTCATACTTGAACAGATTTTACACTACTTTTCTAAGAGAGTTCATAAGTGTTTTAACAATCTAAGGAGTACATAATATTTGTTATCAGAATTTTAAATATTTCTGCATGACAATAGCTTGAACCTTGTTAAGAGTAAAAATTGGCTAATATGTCTCATGTTCTAGGACCTGAACACATGATTCCAAGTCTAGAATGAAAGCATGTACTCCCTGTTTCACCATTTAAGAAAAGACTACATAAGCCATCTGTTTAATTTTTATAATGTAATACTATATGTAAGGAGCTCTTAAAACATGGTCAGTACCAGTGGAATTGCTAACATTCCAAAGTAGTGACATTTTGAAACTAAGCTAGCAAATACAAGGCTTACTTAACTTTAAAAAACACAAAACTCGTGGCAGCAGCATAAAACACTCTCTAGTGACATAAAACTCTTTCCTGAGCAAGCCATTGAAAACCAATACCTTTTTTTTTACCATTATCATGCAATTTAATGAAATACATCAAATTTCTACTATGAAAAAAACCCAAAACATTAAATGCATCTCTAAACATCCAGGTTCCAGAAAAGCAAACAACAAAACCTGCAGAGAACAGGTTTGTGAGGTTCTAAGATATGCTACATTGGTTTTGTTGCTACACCATTATTAACTGGAGCTACTGTTGTTTTAAATATGAATCATTCTTTTAAAATAAGCTACTATGCAGAAGTGTAATTTACAGACCTACAAAACTGCAATTTCTTTTAGCAAGTGCTTCAAATTATACCAGGATTGCAGTAAAAAAATATAAAGCAACCCAAAACTAAACAAAAAAACACTTCAAAGCAATTGCATTTTCTAACGTTATGCTTTTGTGATTTTCCAGTGTCAGACTATTAATGTGACAGCAAATTGTAGTCATTAGTCAAAAACAGTCAGTAAAATGGTTTACATGCTTAAAGTGACCTTGGAAATGTCTTGTAAAATATTGATAGTCAAAACAATTGCTGTTTCTTGATTGCTCCTGACTAAATTAAATCATACTTCACTTGAAAACCACAACTAAACCTCATTTTAAAAAAATATTTTTACACCTGGTGGTTACTTTCTAATGTATATGGGACTGAATAGGAAATCTGAACATAAATAAATGTAGCCAGTTAGAAAGATACCTAATGTTTAAAGACTATCAAACAAACTGACATACTAGTACAGTAACAGCAGTGGGATAACTACACAGTTACCTCCTGAGAAATAAAGAATTTTCCACACAGTTATTAATTGGAGTGCTGTATAAAAGTAATTCCAAAGGGCTCTGATTCGAAATGGAAGCCCCACAGCACTGAGTAAACTTCAGA
Organism: Ramphastos sulfuratus; assembly: GCA_013399055.1. Lineage (NCBI taxonomy): Eukaryota > Metazoa > Chordata > Aves > Piciformes > Ramphastidae > Ramphastos > Ramphastos sulfuratus. Next base: position 13,356 of record WBNM01001041.1, on the reverse strand, counting down.
TTTCTTACTCTAGGCTTTTATATTGGTTCTGGTTTTGTTAGGTTTTTTGGGGTTTAGGTTTTTTTGTTAAATTATTATTTGAGAGGGGGTGAGGGGACAGAGAAGCAATGCCAGAAATGGTACATTTGTCAGCAATTTTTTATTATTATTACACAGAAGTAAGTTCCTGTTACTTTTGAGAGGTGCATGTAATTCGTGAGTTCTCTGAAAACCATCCCAAAATGACATGTGCAGAAACAGTTACTGCTAACTCACATATTATTATTACGATGCATAGAGTTGTCCTGTTTGAGAGCAGCAAACATATTGCTCTATAGTAATGCAGTACTGCTGGCATACAGTTAAGGCAAAACAAAAATGCTGAAAATGGATTCTTTCTTCAAACATTTATTTTTTTTTCTGCCCCCATTCTTTTTACCTCATTCCATTTTCCATCTTTCCCATCCCCCCCTCATATACTCATCTCACTGTACACACTCCTTCAGACCTCTTTCTTTCAGATACTCGTCATCCTATTTGTTTGTGGTTTTTTTAAAGTTATCCTCAGAGATTTCACACTCTTCTGGCATTTTCAAACTTTTTCTCTTGATTGCAACACATTTGTAATTGCTTTGTATTTTTGGCTATCTAGCATTTTTCTGCATGCGCCTCATAGCAATTATTAAGTAAATACTATGCTTAGCTTGTCTAATTCCACTGAAGAAAGATACATGCACACTGAATAGCATGCTCTGCTTGGGAAGACATACCTAGGATGCAAAAATAGCTTCATTCCCAACTCCAGACACATTCAATTGGACTTCCAGAGTTAATCTTATTATTGCCATCATGATAAATCCCACTTTCAAAGAATATGCAATTAGCTTTCAAATGAAAGGACACATGAAGTAGCTTAAACCAAATATGTCTATTTTCTTAAAAGAAAATGAAAATCATTTTACAAAGGTCAGTATTAGTAATTATTGAGCATTTCAAAGGAACAGTGAAGATGCGTGTAATTTAATTCCAATAATACAGCTAGTTCCTTTGAGTTTTACATGATTACTTCTATCTTAAAGTAAATATATGCACAATGTTAGAAGACTAGCATTTCAGGCTTTAATAAAAAAAAAAAAAAGAAAAATAAAAACTGCTGTAGTCTTAAAGGTGAGGATTTTCAGATTTTACTGCTTCCAACCATCTTCGCATTACACCATCTTACAATAACGCTCAAAGTCCAAGCTAGATAAAACAAGGAATTCTAGTATTTGTGAATCTCTGGCAGAATCATAGAATACCATGTTAGAAGTGATCCCAAGAATCACAGAATAAAATAGAATGGTAAGGTTGGAAGGGACCTCAAGGATCATCTAGTTCCAACCCCCTGCCATAGGCAGGGACACCTCCCACTAGCACAGGTCACTCAAGGCCTCCTCCAACCTGGCCTTGAACACCTCCAGGAAGGGAGCAGCCACAACCTCCCTGGGCAACCTGTGCCAGTGTCTCATCACCCTCACTGTAAAGAACTTCCTCCTGACATCTAGCCTAAATCTCCCCTCTGCCAGTTTAAACCCATTGCCCCTTGTCCTGTCATTACAATACCTGGCCGATAGTCCCTCCCCAGCCCTCCTGTAGGCCCCCTTCAGATACTGGAATCCACCTCTTCTCTCTCTGAAAATATTGCTCCAATGGCTGATTTTCCTCACGTTGAAAATTTTTCCTTGTGTACAATCGGAATCTCCCTAAGAGTAACCTGTACCCCTTACCCCTCATCTTTTCCATGTAACTCCTTAGAAAAAAGGGAATCTCCACCTTCCTTGTAGCCACCCTTTAAACAGTGGAAAACAGTCTCCCCTAAACCTTCTTTTATCAAGGTTGAACAAACCAAATTCTCTCAACCTTTCCTCACAGGACAGGTTTCTCAGTCCTTTGATCATCTCTATGGCTTTCCTCTGGACCCTCTCCAGCTGAATCCAAATCTTGTTTTATACAGGGTAGACCAAAACTGAATACAGTACTCCAGGTGTCTAGACAAGCATTGAGTGGGAAAATAACTTCTTTATCTCTCATGGTGATGCTTTTGCTCATGTAGCCCAGCATCCTATTGGCTTTGTTTGCAACTGCAGCACACTGAGCTGCTTGTCCACCAGGACACCCAGGTCCCTATCCACAAAGCTTCTCCACAGCAGGGCAGATCTCAACCGGTACTGCAGTCCTGGATTACGTTTTCCCAGTTGCAATAACACCATAAGCTATGCAGCAAAAACGATAAAACAAACGTGGCACAACAAGGCACGTAGCTCTTCCTCCTCTGTAACTTAGGTGAAAACTAGAGAGTTTTGTCTACTCTTTGTTTTTTGGTTTTTTTTTTTTTGTTTGTTTGTTTTGTGTTTGGTTTTGAAGGTTTTTGGTTTGAGGTTGGTTTTTTTTTGACACAAAAATCTGTAAAAAATATTACATAAAGCAAAGTGGCAGCTGAAGAGAAAGCCCTGGGTTACTTTTTGTCAACACCTGTTCAGTGCAAAAGACAGAAAAATTACCTACTCAGATGAAGCAATCGACATCAAAGTTTAAATAGAAAATATTGTGTTGTGGGCTTCAATTGAAGAAAACCTAGAATTAAGCTTGAAATGTATACCTAAAGTTAGAATTCTGATGTCTATATATGAAAAATCATGTGACAATTGCATTTTAATAGCAGAAGTTAATTCTTGAAAACTTTCCAGTCAATCAAATATTTAAGAAATCACTTAAATAATTGAAATGAGTCCTTTTCGAGACTGCAAAAATTTTTAAGAGGTTTTTTCTTTTCTAATTATCTTTTTTCAGATTCTTCAAACTTCCAGTGCAATTATCCTTAATGAAATCTTCCAGGATTTAATGATAAATTTTGGTTATCCTACATAACATATATCCTTTCCAAAAGGCTGAGTAGTGATTGTCTTCAAACAACTTTCCACATGCTGATTCTCTTCCCAAATGAATGACATAAATCAGCTATTGATTTCACTGCCTTGTCTGCCAAACATTAAATACAGGATTTTTTCTGGGTAAGTAATGAGCATTTTACATTACAGACGTATCAACTCTTTCGCCCACTCAATAAAGCTAGTAAAATATTAGTAAAGACATAGAATGGAAGAATTGCTATGTTTTCTGTGATATTCAAAATTCATGAAATATAGCATCAGCAGGAATGATGGATCACTGCTCTGAGAAATGGTAAACCTCCTCAAGCAAGATGGAGGTATGCACGCTTGGGTACCAAAAGCCATAAAGTGCTGAGAGCCATGATAAATTAACTTCATTTTGGTGACCATCTTAGGAAACAAGAAGCTAGTGACTGAAGAATAATAGAACAATAAATGTAAATTCGTTATTTAGCCAACATGTTCTCCAACAACTCAAATAGTTTTACCAAGTGGTAGGACAAATCAACACGGATGTAATACAGACTATCTGTAACTTAACTTGAAATCAACTAAGTTGAAAGCTATGTGTTTGATCAACATGTAACTATTTTTTAAACATAAAAAAAAATTAATCTCCAATTACTTTAAAGCAATCAGAATTAGAAATACAAATCTGTGAATCATTATCTATTTTGCATAGGGGAACGAGGCTGGTGAGGGGCCTGGAGCACAGCCCTATGAGGAGCGGCTTGAGGGAGCTGGAGTTGTTCAGCCTGGAGAAGAGGGGGCTCAGGGGATACCTTATTGCTGTCTATAACTCCCTGAAAGGAGGTCATAGCCAGGTGGGGTTGGTCTCTTCTCCCAGGCACCCAGTGACAGAGCAAGGGGACACAGTCTCAAGCTGCACCAGGGCAGGTTTAGGATGGATGTCTGGAAAAAATTCTTCCCAGAAAGAGTGATTGGCATTGGAATGGGCTGCCCCAGGAGGTGATGGAGTCACCATCCCTGGAAGTGTTTAAAGAGAGACTAGATGTGGCATTTAGTTCCACGGTTTTGTTGATTAGACAGTGTCCGGTAATAGGTTGGTCTGGATGATCTTGAAGCTCTTTTCCAACCTGGTTAATATTGCAACAATTTTCTTCAAAAATACAAGGCCATTTTTGTGCTGTTCATCCTTTCCAAACACAGTGTGCTCTTTCCCCCTATGTACAATATGGGTGGCAGAATGCAAGAAAGTAAATGAAATTACCAAAAATCAAAGGTATGATAAAATTCAAGTCTTGGATCAAAGCTTTCGTATTTTTGTTGAATACATTTGGAAACATACTGTATAAGAGTATAGAAGAATATAAAACGGCTGTGTATGTTCAGACACAGATGAACACACACAATACTACAGAGGTGCTCTTGAAAACCCACTAGATCTTTTACTTGAGCACTTACATTAGTGTTCAAAGATCCTATCACTGAAGAGACTTTCTCAGTCTAGTGACAATCAGAGCAGCAGCAGCATCACTTCAAAATGCATAGCTTTATCAGTTTGCTTCTTTAAAGCTGACAGCATTTAAACTCACAAAGATTAATGGGGAGCCCAGCTTTCCTTCCTAAATTTAGTATTTATCACACAAAATTTTAAAGCAAAACATGAAAATCATAGAATCAAAGAACAGTAAGGTTGGAAGGGACCTCAAAGATCATCAAGTTCCAAACCCCTGCCATAGGCAGGAACACCTCCCACTAGTATAGGTCACTCAAGGCCTCATTCGACCTGGCNTGATTAGACAGTGTCCGGTAATAGGTTGGTCTGGATGATCTTGAAGCTCTTTTCCAACCTGGTTAATATTGCAACAATTTTCTTCAAAAATACAAGGCCATTTTTGTGCTGTTCATCCTTTCCAAACACAGTGTGCTCTTTCCCCCTATGTACAATATGGGTGGCAGAATGCAAGAAAGTAAATGAAATTACCAAAAATCAGAGGTATGATAAAATTCAAGTCTTGGATCAAAGCTTTCGTATTTTTGTTGAATACATTTGGAAACATACTGTATAAGAGTATAGAAGAATATAAAACGGCTGTGTATGTTCAGACACAGATGAACACACACAATACTACAGAGGTGCTCTTGAAAACCCACTAGATCTTTTACTTGAGCACTTACATTAGTGTTCAAAGATCCTATCACTGAAGAGACTTTCTCAGTCTAGTGACAATCAGAGCAGCAGCAGCATCACTTCAAAATGCATAGCTTTATCAGTTTGCTTCTTTAAAGCTGACAGCATTTAAACTCACAAAGATTAATGGGGAGCCCAGCTTTCCTTCCTAAATTTAGTATTTATCACACAAAATTTTAAAGCAAAACATGAAAATCATAGAATCAAAGAACAGTAAGGTTGGAAGGGACCTCAAAGATCATCAAGTTCCAACCCCCTGCAATAGGCAGGGACACCTCCCACTAGTACAGGTCACTCAAGGCCTCATTCAACCTGGCCTTGAACACCTCCAGGGAGAGGGCAGTCACAACATGAAAATAAAACACACTAAAATTTTTGAATATTATCATCTTAATGGGTTCATTTTTTGACACATGTACAACACACTCCTTTAGCAAATCCTGTGATAACCAGAGGCCTGACATGCATGACACCTAAATCAGCTTACCTGAGCTGAGCTTTGTCTGGCCACTACTGAAAACCCCAAGCACTAAATGCAAATGGCATATTACACCTTTATACTTAATGCCAGTTACAAAATAAGTCTAGTGCCTTAAAATACTGAGATTTTGAGATATAATATCTCACTGTGGCAATTAATTGACCCTTTTTAACTTTACTTTTTCACTTAAAAGCTACTTTTCCAAGTTTTTATTTGTCAGAGACAGTTTATTTATTTTAATATAAACCTAACAAGGCCTCCTTAACTTTTCAGTGCCAAGAACCTAAAAAGAAAGATAAAAGACTCCTTTTACCAATTTATTATCATCTTCTGAAACAAAAGATAAGAGAAACTTAGGTAGTATGATAATCTTCCAGATACCACTGCCTACCTTCTTGTTTGTTGCACTCCCATTGACCCCAGCAATGCTTGGCACACCTTGCTGTACGGCAGGTCTGAATTGTACTGCATGTAATAAGAAGATTCACTTACAACCACCACTGTCTTTTCTGGCTTGAGGATGGCATGGGCAGTGGATTTGCAGTGAAGCATAATTTCATTTACTGTCAGAATTCTGAGGCTTCTCCTTATTGTGACGGAGCACTCCAAATTCCTTCCTTCTCTTCTCCCCTCCCCTGCGGGTTTGAATGGGGAGAAGGCGGAGCGAAAACTGCTTTCCATCCCGCGCCCTGCGGGCTTGAAGGGGACACAGCCAAAGGCCTTTCCCCACAGGTGTGCTGAGCCGTATGGCAGCCCGCCCTGGGAATCAGGCTGGTGCCTGGCTGGGTCTGCGTGCCCAGGGTAAATGGCAAATGGACACTTGGTCTAGACAAGCATAAATAGAGCAAGGGAGAAGACGTCAGGTGCCTGCCTTAGAAGAGTGCCTGCCTTAAGAGCCCCCTGCCTAGACAGAGCTCCCGTTATGGACCGTCCTCGCTTTCGGACGGCTCCTACCTTTTCACACGGCTCTCGGTTTTGCACCGTCCCTGCCTTTGAACACTTCTCCCCACTTCTGCACCATTCGGTGCAAACCTGCAGGCTTGGCAAGCCCTGGGGTCCTTTTGAGAGAGCTGCCGGCGGCATCCGGACCCAGCTGCTCTCAGACCAGACTGCAGCTGACTTCCTCGCTGCCATTCCGAACTGGGGACACCTGAGCAGTTTGACTCTCCCCTGCCCTGCCGAGGCAGCGTCGCTCCCACGGATCGCTGTCTGTGGCAGTCGTGTTTGGAGACACTCCTGACTCTGGCAGCTTTGCCACCTGCCTTGGGCTGCTGCCGCCTGTATCCAGACTACTGGATATTGCTTGCAGCGTCAGAAGGCAGCCGAGCCGCAGAGAAACCCAGCAAGGGAGAATCGCCCAATACCTATCTCACCTCTGTGAGTAAAGCCTGCTGCTGCTCCCTTAATTCTCTGCTCAGCCTGATTGATAGCGGGGTACAGTTGTGTTTGTAGCTTAGCCTTTTCCATTTCCTGACTGCCTATATCTCTAAATTTTTCCGTAACATCCTGCAGAAGAATTCCCAATCAAATTAGAACCTGTGAATAAATCTAAACTAGTTTTGTCTATAGTTTTGGGGCAGGGCTTTCAGGAAAATAAAATAATTGTATTTTTATACAATTTTATCCTGACTCAGCCATATCAATTCCCTGCCTCCACGACACTTACCTGCTATTGAATTTGCTCCATGGGTGCAGGGCCTTTAGGTAAAAAAAAAGGGAGTTTTACAGATTTAAAATACTTTATACATACTTAGTGTGGACACAGTGCTGAAAAAAAAAAATTAGAAATACAAGTATCTCTTTTTGTCTCTTGATTTCCACAATACTTTAAACTACAGTGAGATGAATGAGATCAGTGAGATGCAATAAGGGGAAACAAGATAATATTTAAAAACATGGTTACAAGCCAAAAGGGGTATTTCTTCCTTCAGTGTTACATGTAACCTATTAAAGAGATATCCATAGCATATACAGCGGTTATCTAATTAATACATACATAATATTCAAAACACCAATCTGTTAAAATCTCGGTCATTGCATCCGAATTCAGAATCTATGTTCAGTTATGTAAAGAACAGAGAAAAGAGGAATTTGCTTCTCATCACACTAAAACAGCTTCCTTCAGTGGAAAGATACCCAGTGATGTCTTGAAATGTTATTTTTAAACAACACTTGACGTGCTTGTTGTTACAAGGTGCTTCTAGCACCTGGTTAAATTTGCAGCTGAGGAGGCCTAACAATTTAAAAATAATTGAATCACAGCTTATTTTTAATTTCAAATAATATAATCACCTGTATTTCATATTGAACACATTTAGACAAGCTGCCTGTCTCTGCTCCTAACCACTTATTCCCCTCTGTCATCTTAAACGTGACATATTTTAATTCCAGATACTGAGATATTTTTTCCCCCTTGGGTGACTTGTCATTAAAATTACATATTTAAAAAATGTTTATAACTAACTTTTTATTCTTTATTTGCAAGGTCTTCACTAACATTACACTGTTACCATTTGTTTGTGTCATTCTGTTGCTTGCCCTTGGTGTTCACTACTATTGGTTTGATGCCTTTTCACATACATCAGACTTCTATCCTCTGTTACCACAGTGTGGAAGGNTGCAGGCCAGGATGCCATTTTCAGTTGTAATTGTTTTTCAAACATTTCAAAAGGTTCACATCTATAAAAATATTTTAATGTTAAGACCACAATAATTATAAAAAACAAATTATACAAATTTTTGTATAGGTAATCAGCTTCAACAGATAGACATTTTGATATTTCCCAATAGTCGCAGAATCATAGAATCAGTTAGGGTTGGAAAGGACCACAAGGATCATCTAGTTTCAACCCCCTGCCATGGGCAGGGTCACCCTACCCTAGGTCAGGATGCCCAGAGCCTCATTCAGCCTGGCCTTAAACACCTCCAGGGATGGGGCCTCAACCACCTCCCTGGGCAACCCATTATAATGGGGAAATAGCCATAATTCAAATTTCAAGGTCTCTCATTTCAAATGGTTTCAAATATGAACATTTCAGCTCTGTATAAAAGTTTTACAAATACTTGACCAAATAGGTTCGACTAAGTTTTAAACAAATATTAAAGAAATGATTAAAAAAAAAAAACCTGCCTTTCTGTTGAATTCACTTTCTGGTGCCTGTAAATTTTGGCAAGATTCCTAATAAAAAAAAAAATTCTGTCTTTCACACCTTTCATTTTACCTTCCATTCCTTATTGTCCAACTTAAATCACTGCTATACTATTGTCCAACTTGCTAACATAATCTGATACACCCTCTACAATGATCTCGTTTCCTCCCCCCTACCCCACCACCCACACTGCTGTTAAAATTTGGTTCCAAATCAATGAGGAGAGATTTTTTTTCCCCCTTTTTTAAAATTCAGTTTAAGGTCTTAATGGGTGAAATGTAACTACAAATCAAACCCAGTTTCAAGAGTCATGGCATAGAGACTGCATTACTTAAGATCCTTAGATGAAAGCCAATGAAAACTATGAAACTGCCGCTCTGTTTCCTGCCTCTTCCCTGATGCCTTTATTCATAGCTTGTTTTTCCTTCTGGTAACCTCATCTGGGCAGGAGAAGGTGTTGCAGGATCAGGGCTGGTAGATTTTAGGTTTTTGAGTTTTGTTTTGGGATTTTTTTGTTTTTTAATTTTTTTTTTCCCCAAAACATTTTTCAGTAGCACACGCACACATAGGGTTGGTGAAGGTGAAGGGGTCAAAGCTTTATTCTCAATACAAGTCTGACAAATGCTGTTCAGAAACTATACCATGGGATGCATGTGTCTGGTTGGAAAGGCTTCCTCACTAAATCTGATCAGAGAAGGCATATAGAAGCTTATATATTAGAGATAAAGTATGACTTGACACAAACTTCAAGTTACTGTCGTGCCACAACAAAAAATGAGCTGAAGTCAGTTTTGCAGACTTAGTTTTGGAATAATTAAAAACAGACAAAACTAAAAATCATTGTGAAAGGTATAGAAAAAAAGAAGGAAGAAGTAAGCAAATTTTTCTAAGCTTATGGTCCTGGGGCATTTCCACATCAAACTGATTAAATCGGTTGGTAAAATATCCATGTGGAAAGGCTGCTTGGCAGCACAGCTGCCTCCCTAAACAGCAAAATACAGTCAACAACATACAAGATGGATTTAAAACAATTCCTCTGGACATAGCAGACAGGCTTGAGATACATTCAGTCACTATCTGAACTTACAACAACCAAGCTACATAACCCTGTAAGCATAAGAATAGCACAACTGATCTCATATTCTGAAGCTGCTGTTGGGTATGCAGGTCTTTAAATTAAGTGAGCATTAAGTGACATACTGCTTAGTGAACTACTTCATTAGATTTCCAAGTGAAGTAAATGTTCTTAAGAACAGCAGGTACACTGCATATGCATTAAAATTAAAAAAAAATGTCTAAGATATTTCAAGAGTTCTAGACAGGCAGGTAAATTCTATTCAAGTGCTTTCAGGGTTTGGGATTTTGGGTTGTTTTTTGGTGTTGTTGGGGGGGTTTGATTATGTTAGGTTTGGTGTGGGGTAGGGTTTCGTGGGTTTGATTCTGTTTGGGTTTGTGTTTGTTTACTGGATTTATAAACATATTTTATGAATGCCTAGGCAACAAGGAGAAAATTGTTTATTGATAAAAGCATGTTGCCCTTTTCCCACCTTAGTCTAAGTAAGAGCTAGAGATGAGAATAAGTGAAGCACGTCTGAAAGATTACATTAAGGACCTAGCAAAGCACAAACCTGGAATCATCAAAAAAAAAGCACTCTGGACCCAACAAACTGCCTGCATCTGGTCAGCACATCATCTCCGTGGTGCTCTGACAAGAAGCAAATAGACAAAAAGAAAGCCTCGACATTCACAGCCCCTGTGATTGGGAAGTCTGAGGGAATAGCTCAAGCATGTGTATTCTATTAGTTTTGACATGCATTGTCTTAAATGTATTTTTTGTTTAAATCTTTATACTTTGATGTGACTGATTGTTCAAACAGCAACATCTTTACCAAGACAGAAGAAAAACTTCAGCATCACCAGCTAAACCAGATCACCAAAGCTGCCATAACAGAAACTGGCCCAGGGTCCCATCTACATGAGAGAACACGATCCCATGCTTAGGCAGATAGGACCTCAATAATTAAAAGTTACAAAACCACGACTTAAACACACCAGAGAACCAGTGATGAAGTATTTCATGCCTGTGGCAGTTACAGGACATTGTCTAGGATACAACTAGGGTACCAATGCAATTAAAAAAAAAATAAAAACCATCTCCAATTTGAATATAGAAGTATCAATTGCAAGTCATGAATTGCATTCAAGCCATGTGTTGAGAAACACTCTAAAGTATGAAGAGAAGTCATATACAAATCTGCATCTTTCAATATAATCTGCATACAGATAAGTCTATTTTATACAAAGTATACTTTATTTTAGTACTATGTTTTCAGTAGCATACAGGATCATATCCACAATTCTCCACTTTATGATCTCCTATGATATGATCATTGCTTTTGTGTTGTTAGAAGGCAGGATGTTACTTTTCATATTAAAGAAAAGCCACTGAGTTAAATTTTTATTTGAAGCTTATAATCATAGAATCATAGCATAGTAAGGTTGGAAGGAACCTCAAGGATCATCTAGTTCCAACCCCTTGCCACAGGCAGGGACACCTCCCACTAATACAGGTCACTCAAGGCCTCCTTCAACCTGGCCTTGAACACCTCCAGGGAGGGAGCAGCCACAACCTCCCTGGGCAACCTGTGCCACTGTCTCACCACCCTCACTGGAAAGAACTTCCTCCTAACATCCAGTCTAAATCTCCCCTCTACCAGCTTAAACCCATTGTCCCTCATCCTGTCATTACAAGACCTTGTAAATAGTCCCTCCCCAGCCTTCCTGTAGGCCCCCTTCAGATGCTGGAAGGCTACTATAACATCCCCTAAATTAATTTATAATATTCCCCCCCCCACCAAAAAACAAAACAAAACAAAACAAAACAAAAAAAAAAAAAAGTTTCATTAACTGAGAATTTATAATTTCAAGAAATACAGACTTATCTTTTAAACTCTCTTGGACTGACAATATATGTGTAAGTGTGTATGCATATATATAAAAAATAAATAAAACAAGAATGACAAGAGTCCAATCTGAAAAGTTTGTGTAGATTCCAAAGACACAGAGAAAGAATTATTTTCTTTAAATTAAAAAAAAAAAAAAGATAGTAACTGCCTCAACAGAGGACAGCTGTCTCTGAATCGAAGTGGAATCATGCTAGTGCAACTTCCTAAAGTACTGTTAGTGTGGAAAGCATACTCATTCTCTGCTAAATTCATCGAAATTTTGACTATCTCAGCTCAAAAATCACTAAAGCAATGCATACACACACAGACACACAATGTAAAGAAACAACTGGATTCGTAGGCATCCAGAATTTCAGGAAAACTAGGATTACTGCCAACTTTCAACAATCCAAATCTCAAGCATAAAGTACACCAAAAATGTCATCATTGCCTTTCCCTGTCTCATTTTCTTCCACTACTTAAGAATTCTTAGAAGTACATGCCAGAAGAGAAAGGTCTTCAGCCTTTCAGTGATCTGAATCACTGAACGCCAACCAATTAACTGACAGCGATTCGCTGCCTTTTAATGGTCAAGCTCTTTTATGTTAAGTACAAATCCATGGATTTTAAAAAGCAAATTTAATTCCCAGTTAAAAAAGAAAAAAAAAAAGTTTAATATTTCTCTAAGCTATCAAGATACTCCTGAACTACTACAGCTGATAATTAAACACCTTGTTTTCTTTTTATGTCTGAAAGAAGTCAGTATTTTACAGAAAGTAACTGCTGAAATTAAGGCATATATATATATTTTCTGTTTGTTTTTTTTTTCAATTAACAGTATTAGAAAAAAATGAAAAACAAAAAACAAAAGACAAATAAAACAAACAAAAAACACCCAACAACAAAAAACCCCAACTTCCTCCCCCCCAAAAACCCCCACAAACCCAAAGCAAAAATATTCAGAAAATTAATTTCCCATATATTTGGTGAACTCTGCATTTCTTTTGTCTTCCCAGGTATACTTTTGTATTTCTTTTTAAATTGGAAAAAAAACCAAAAAACAACAAACAAACAAACAAAAAAAACCCAAAACCAAACCAAACCAAAAAACACACAAAAAAACCAAACAAAAAACCAAAAAACACACAAACAAACAAACAAACAACACCCAACGACTACCAAAAAAAACCAACCCACCCCCCAAAAAAACAACCAACACAAATCTGAAGCAAAGATATTCAGAAAATTAATTTCCCATGTATTTGGTGAACTCTGCATTTCTTTTGTCTTCCCAGGTATACTTTTG
>WBNM01001040.1:7710-37996 GCA_013399055.1 Ramphastos sulfuratus | reverse complement strand
CCTGCTCCAACAGTTCAATATATATATATGCTAAATAAAAATTTTTAAGATAGGGTAAGATGATGTTTGGGTCACTTTGCAGGTTAAAAAAATTCAATTGAAGGGTGGGGGAGAGGTGTGTGGGTTTTTCTTTTTTGTTTTTCATGTCTTTATAGATACATGTTCCATTCAAAAAAGAAAAATTATTTTTAACATTTTAGGTCTTAAAATTTTCCATAACTGTTTTAGGACTGGAGAGCAAATATATAACTGTGTGTGTGTGTATATATATAAATATATTTATTTTATATATGTAAAATAAAGTGATAATAGTGATCATATCTCATCCTTAGAAATCTGAGAGTATTTCATATATACAAATCACTATAGGGATATAGCAAAAGTGGAATATGCTTTGTGGTGGTGTGTGTTTGGTTTTTCTGGAGAGCATACCTTTTTGGCAAGACTCTTAGAGGAGTTTGAGGTAAAAAGTGAGTGGTTTGCTAGTGCATTCTGTTTCTTGTGTTGCAGTCCTGCAATTTTGTATGCGGGAGATTGTTTAATTCTCCTGTATTTTATCTTCAGCTTCTTGCAAATGAAGTGTAGATTGTTTAGACAGTGCCTGGTCTCCTGCATTATCGAGGGAGGCCAACAGGTAGTTCACAGCATCTGTTGGTTGTAATTGAGCAGCCCTCAGTGATGATGAGGAAAATTTTGCTTCAGGAAACAGAGAAAATTGATAGGACAAGCTGAGGCTTCAAAGACACAGAAGCACAAGCTCATTTTAATAGAGAAAACAACTGAAGATTTCATTTACCTATTTGTTTGTTCCTTAATGGGACTCTTCTCTATGAACTTGCCTGAAAGAAGAAAGCAATTCCTCTTATTTAAGAGATTAAATGGGTGCTGATAGTACCTAATCTATTGAAGAGATTACTTTTGGCTGTAAAATTTCAGTGTGATTAAGACAGCTAAGTCAGGAGCATAAAATAGGTGATTGAAATACAATTTGAAAATCATCATCCTCCTGTTTTTTATCAGAAAAGTATTTGTTCTTCAACTTGTGTTGCAGATTTGGTATCTGGAGAAACTACAGCAATTTCTGTTGCATGTGCCACAGGCGCAGAATGGTAGAGGTTGAAAGGGACCTCTGAGGATCATCTACTCTAATGTCTCTGCTAAAGCAGGTTCCCCTAGATCAGGTTTCACTGGAATGCATCCAGGCAGGTTTTGAAAGCCTACAGAAGAAGAGACCTCTCTGAGCAACCTGTTTGATGCTCTGTCACCCTCACAGAAAAGTTTTCACTTACATTTAAGTGAACTTCTTGTGTTCTAGTTTGTGCCTCTCATCCTGTCACTGGGCACCACTGAAAAGAGTCTGTCCTTGACACCCACCACTTAGTTACCTTCCCTGCTTCCTCAATGCTTAAATTGGTATTTCGACACACAAAGCATGTAGACTTGCAGGGGAAAATACCAAAACTATCTGCAGACTGGACCAAATTTTGTCCACTTGACAGCTTTGCTGGGGTGGAAAGAGGATGTAACTACCTGGTTTTTGCAAGATAATAGAAGCCCAACTTCTTTATTAGCACAAAATATTCTCATTTTTGTTGTGCTTCTCTTTGTTTCAGAGATGTGAAACACATGCTCCTGAAACTAGTGGAGCTGCGAGCAAGTAACTGGGGTAGAGTTCTTGGAACTTCTTCACACACAGAAGCGACCCCTGAAAATGACCCGAACTATTTTATGGTAAGGTTGCATGGGCAAGTGTGAATTTAATTTGATACATAGACAGTCACATTGCTGGAAGCTGCAAACAGCTGTCTCTCAGAATGCATATAACTTTAAGTGTAATTTTTGTTCTTAGAATGAGCCCACATTTTACACTTCGGATGGTGTTCCTTTCACTGCAGCAGATCCAGGTATGTCGCAAGCTTACTATTCCTGTCTTCTTAGTCTCGCAATTGTCATAAAGTGTATGTCCTGTTGAAGTACACAAAATAATTGTTCTTCAAAAATCTAAAGCTTACACAGTTAAAAAGACGAAATTATGCCTGGATTCCTGGCTTTGTGTAATATATGCCTTATTCTGCATTAAAAGAAAATAAGTGTTTGAAACTGAGAATGTGCATTTCTTCATTTAGTTCAGAAGAATGTGGCACAGCCCTTGGCACTTGGTATCTCTAGAACACCAGAAATCTTCAAGTTCTTCTTTTTGTCTTTTTTTTTTTAGTAGCAAAAGGGTTTGTTTCTTGTTCTGTTTTCTGTAATCTGAGCCAAATAGGCAAAGACATCTGCAACTACCTTGGTAGTTCTCTGAAGGAGATATATTCTTACAGGTTGGTTGATAACCCTGAGAGAACACTCGTAGCAGGAGGGTTTTTGTCTGTTTCATGCCATTGGTTTCATTAAATAGGATGCATTAATGTATTTGAATTGAAGAGGACTAGTCTTGCATATTGCTCAGTCTCCATTTTTACTTTGCCAGATTACCAAGAAAAATACCAAGAGTTGCTTGAAAGAGAGGATTTGTTTCCAGATTATGAAGAAAATGGAACTGATCTGTCGGGACCTGGAGACCCGTATGTGTTCTTTTCGAATGATAGGATTTTTGTAATGCTACTTATTTTTACTGCTGGCTTAGGAACTCCATGCTGACAAAAATTTAATACCATTCTTACTTAGCAGTACAATGGAGGTTTTATGTGTTTGTTTGGGTGTAGGTCAGTTTGTTATCACACAAGTTTGAAACATGTTTTATATTTGTCCAGCACAGATAGGGTAATTAAATTTCAAGTATCTATGCACATGTACAAACACACTCTCTTCTGCATTTAAAAAATAATTGGCAAGCAAAATGAAGCACCAGACCTTCAAGTGTTGGTAGTGAGGCAACATGAATTCATCTGACTACTGCACATACACATCCCAGCTAGAGATGATAGAAAAGAGAGGAAGTTTCTCTCTTTTAGGATATATATATTCCTCAGTTAAATGGCTATTCAGTGTTCTTTCAGAACAAGAAAAGCAAACAAATGGCAGAGGGAGAAGGTAATGGATAGGAATATAGCCTGTCTTTCTGACACCAGGTTACAGGAATTTAATAGGAAACCCATGAAAGAAATATGGTCAAAAATACTGCTCTGAGCTTCCTACGCATCTAGTTGAAGGAGCACTTCTAGATTATGATCTGATACTTAAGAACATTATTAGTTCTTAAATTTTTAGTTTGTGCAGTTAAGAGTTCTGTCCTGGATCAGTGTTTTTGTTAGTAAATGAAAACTTTTGGGTTGCACCTGGCTGAGGTGAATGCCGAGAACTTCAGAAGATAAATTAGAAGTTCATGAGAAATCAGCAAGCTCAAACTGAGGGGGGAAAAAACAACTATGTGAACCTCTCTGCTAAGAACAAATCTAATGCAGAATGGAGACAGCAGTTAAAAACAAAATGAGAACAACCAGCAAAACCAAAGAATGCTGTACAGAAGATTGAGTCAACCTTCACGCAAGGGGAGGGCTTAAGAAAAGCTTAGGCAAAAGTATCCTGATCCAGTCAGGTATTTCTCATGACTGACATCAGGGGGAAGGGTTCTGCTTCCTCAAGTGTACACTTGTACAAGAAAGAAGGAACAAATAAATACATAATCTGCTTCTTCAGTGCATGATGCTGACAAATAATACTTCCATTGTATACTTTTGTGGCAATTAGGGTGGTTTTGTGTGAGGAAACTCTTTATGGCCACTGTGCAGATGAGACACACTGATTGCCTTTTTTGGAACCAAGGCACAGTAGATAGTAAACTGAGCACCTGAAATGAAACACAGTTTTTCAGTCAATAGTTGCTGACTCTTAAGGCTATTTAGAATTACATAGACTATCATGTTCAAGCTACAACTCTGTTATCCTAGTTTGTGGTAATGAATGCTCCAGTTGGATCTAGAGAAAACAAAAGTGTGTTGAAGTTACCTCGCTGTAACTGTGGCGGGGCGGGGAAGAAAGCTGAAGTGATGCCCATTGCTTCCCAGCTCTTTTGAAATTAAGACTTGAGCATCCACTCTATGTAATTTTTTTCAGTCACTAGGTCACAGAAGGGGCTGGATTCAATCCTACTAAATAAGACAAGATTTTCCTTCTGAAATACAGGTTACCATATAATAAAGCTACATAATGCAGATGTAAGGAAGTGAGGAGAAGGTTGCCTTCTGTCATGTAGCAACACCCAGGAATGCAAGTTTTCTGTATAAATAAATACTTATCTAGTGTGCAAAAAAAAAAGCAGCATTTCAGCTAGGATGTTGACCAACTGAAAATTACACTAATATGATGCTAATTATGTTTTCTGCAAATAGATTAGTACAGAGACATTATTAAATTTGAGGAAGCTTTAATTGCATTATTGCCTTTTCTGTGATCTTAAGAACTATTTCTGTCTTATAAACTGCAGACAGCCTAAGATGNCAACCTTACCATTCTATGATGTAAAATGCTGAAAAAAATACTGTAAGTACTTGTACAAACCTGTGCTGCTTTGAAGTTTGCTTGCTTTGCTAGTACCAAGGATTTTTTTTTTAAATCCCCTTCAGCTCTTTCAAGAAAATGTCATAGCTAACTGCTACTTATAAAGCTCCATTTTATTCTTAACATCTACATAAATGTTTCTGGAAATCCGTGCATAAACTTGGATTTGTTGTTTGGGTGTTTTTTTAGGTATCTTGATGACATCGATGATGAGATGGATCCAGAAATTGAAGAAGCATTTGAGAAGTTTTGTCTAGAATCAGAGCATAAGAGAAAACAGTGATATGCTACACATTAATGTCAGTTTATTAAGCCAGTTTAGGTATGGTTAGAACACAGGGGGACACAAAACATTTGTACCAAAATAAGGAACTTGACTTTCTCCAAGCGCTAAAGCTACACAATTTCCATTTTGTTTAACAGAATCTGCCAAAATTTGTAAACTTAATGCCCTGTAACTTAAAATGTTGTGTATATATAATAGTTTATTTTATGTACAGGTATATGAACAATGTTTTGGCTGCAATAAAAATGACTTAAAAATTATCATAACTTAAATTTTAGTGGGGAACAGTCAAGTAAAATTTCCTTTGAGGGAGAAATGGGGATAACTTGATTGAAATTTAACTGCTTGTTTGCTTGTTTTGGTATATATTGGGATTTATTAATCCTTTTTGTCATACACAAGATACTTGGTATTTAATTTTTGGTTTGTTTTTGGCTTTGTTTCTTTTTTTCCCCACAAGAAGTGGTTTGTGAAAGTTTTTTTTTGTTTGTTTGTTTGGTGGTGTTTTTTCTTTTGTTTGTTTATTTTATTTCCTTTCTTCCAAAACTCACATAGGGGATGTCCAGATCTTTTTTCCTGGAGTAAACATGTTGTATGTTAACAAGTGGAAAAAAGCTGGAAGTATTTTTTAAGTCAGGTGCTTTCAGGATTTTTTGTTTAGGTAAGTTTCAACTTCTACATGCAAAACAGTACCTTTTAACTTGTAGTCTTGAAGACTATATGAATATAGCTCTGGTTTAACACCAGCTTCTCTTGGGTATATGCAGTGCTCAGTATGATTTTTTTGTTTGTTTTGAAATATCTAACATGTCTAACCTTTCCAACCCTTGTAACTTTCTTTAGTCTCCTGATTCTGCGTAGTTTGATTCTTTTGTAATTGGAGTAAACTCATGTTTCATAACTGTTAACATTTTGAAGCCAGCTGCTCTTTTTTTTTGATCCCATATATTAGTTTTCCTAGGGTACTTCATTGTTGTTGCCAAACTCGGTTGTATTGTTTCCTGTTACTGCTTAGACAAGTAGAATCCATTTTAAAAAAAAATCAATTCTCAACAGTTAGCTGCTTTAAAGAACATGTTTTGTACATATGCATGTAAATAATTCTGTTCATACTTCACTGTTATGTTTGGTTAAACAACTTGTGCATCTACTAATCGAGTGAGCACTGACTGTTTTCTTGAATGTTTATTTAACATAATTAGGTTGGAGTTTTGGAAAATAAAGTTTAACTAGCTTTGTTTCCTTTGGCATAACTTCAGTACNAGTGGATGTTAGGAGGAAGTTGTTTGCAGTGAGGGTGGTGAGACACTGGCACAGGTTGCCCAGGGAGGTTGTGGCTGCTCCCTCCCTGGAGTTGTTCAAGGCCAGGTTGGAGGAGGCCTTGAGTGACCTGTGCTAGTGGGAGGTGTCCCTGCCTATGGCAGGGGGTTGGAACTAGGTGATCCTTGAGGTCCCTTCCAACCTTACCATTCTGTGATTGAACCCCCAACTACTTCTTGGTCCTTGTGTCTCCCATTCACCTAACTCCTGAAGCTGAGCATATTTTTCACACATGACTTTTAAATCCAAGTATGTCAGACTTCCTGCTGAGTTTACATGTAGATGTGTGGAAAACACTTACTAAAAATCTAGTCCCAAGAAACAAGCCTTCCTGTCTGCATTATAGTAAAGTAATAGAGGCCTCTGCTTTACATGTTTACATTTTGCATCTTCTGTAGTGTCTTTTTTTTCTTCTCTGTAAAGTAGCTTTGAGACTGAAGATGTATATTCTGTCAGCTTGTGGGGACTGTGTCTTATGTAGATGAGAAGTATGACAAGTCCACCCTGTACAGATGTGTTTGGAACTATTAACTGTTCTCCTCCAGAAATACTGAAAAATTACAAAGTGAGACTTTCATTCAGCAGAGAAGTTTGTGGTTCCTTTAAGCTGGTACTGCACCAAGGAAAAATGGTTTTAACAGCCCCACTGAGTAAGTAAGACAGGATAATCTTTGCCTTAGGCACTTCATCTTTCCCACTTGTCGTAGATCTCACAGAAATCTAATACAAATTAGTGATGGTGGAATGAGATGTTGGAGAGCAAAAGCAAGCGTTAGGTTTTTCACTGTTTAAGGCAGGAAATAGCAATTGCTTGCAGATGTGTCCAGAGAAGGGGCACAGAGGCAGGAGCACAGCCCTATGGGGAGAGGCTGAGGGAGCTGGGGGTGTGCAGCCTGCAGAAGAGGAGGCTCAGGGCAGACCTCATTGCTCTCTGCAGCTACCTGAAGGGAGGTTGTAGCCAGCTGGGGTTGGGCTCTTCTGCCAGGCACCCAGGGACAGAACANTTCTTTTCTAAACCTTCTAAGCAAGCCTATGACTGAAGTAGACATCACAGCTGTTTCCTTTTCTCAGCCTGTAGTATAATTTTCTCTATTAAAATATTCCAATTAGCCTCAAACCAGCACACCTGAATTTTAGCATTCACAACTTTCAAATGCACTACTTGAAAGTGGTTTTCATCTACATTGGCTACAGAGATTCACCATTCATCAACTTCATCATTTGGCCACAGAGACTCACCAATCAGAATGGCTCTTTGCCAAACCTGACCATATTAGGTGAAGTCAGGAGGTTGCTTTCCCTTATTTGGGAAGAACAAGTCTGGGCAAGTCTTGGACCCTCCAAGTGGGTGTCTCCAAGCCTTTTGTCTTTTCCCTGCCCTCTGCTTCCCCACCCCCACCTTCCCCTTGGCCCCAGCTGATGGAAGGGGACTATGGGATCCTTCCTGGGCAAACCAGGACGTGTATATTCCTCTACAGCATGGAAAGCAAACTTCCTTAGCACTGGTGCTGAAGAAAAAAAAACCATCACTTTCAAATTCAAGCATGTGCCTAAGCTTCACACATCAGAAAAAGTATGCATGATATTTGAGACAATTGACAAGTGTGGTTCAGCAAAAAAATTTACTATTTTGAACACTTTGCTTAAAGTAATTTCAAACTAGTCTGCAAAAGGAACAAACAACTGGTCACTGGGTTTTTGTTAGTTTGGCTAACAAAAGTTACTGTACTGGCTGAGCTGTGTCAGGTGTCACAAATTGGACATGCATGGGAATTGTTTTTAAAGAACTAATCCATTATGACCCTTGAGTATAAGTTGCATGCAGTAATTACTAATGAGTTGTAGCCATTTTTATTTCTCTTCTGGTTTTCCTTCCTACTACACAGAACTTGTTTAATAATTAGCAACTAACGCTTGCAACTTTCCTCTGTCAAGAGTTGGGGCTGGGCTGACCACTAGACAAGTAACAACTGACTCCCTTGCCAAGGGAAAAGAGAAAGGGAGAGGGACTTATGTATTCTTTAAAAAAAAAAAAATAAATCCAGGTGTCAATTCCTTCCAACTTCACCACTGTTAGGTGATCTCTATAGGTCTGAAGGTAGAGTTACCTTCCGGTTGAAAATTATCCCTTAGAGGGTCTAAAGGTAATGAGGCTGTTTGATTCAGGTACCTGTGTAAGAGTGTGTCAGGCCCTGATTGCTAAGCTACCCTGGACAACACAGGGTGGTCAGGCAGGGTTCTGCTAGGTTCAGAAATGCCCTTGAAGTAAATTAAAGTGAACTTACAGCAAATGGCTGATCAGTTAAGTTTATTTGAATCAAGGAGAGTTATATGAAAGCTTTTGGTCTCTTGTGTCCTAGGAATGAAATAGAATGGAGAGGGGGAAAGAGGATAGAGAGGGAGAGAGTTCCAGCAGTGTCTTGCAGGGCTGGTGCTGATCTGGAGGTAATTCTTCAGTGGGGGGTGCAGATCCAGTGAGGTGTTCCATGGTGGATATGCATCAATCAATATATTATTATTCTGTTTATACATTTGGAATGTGGAGTGGACATAATAAGACATTAACTCAGGAAAAGACACTGATCAGCCTTCACAGAATTTCTCTCTTCCCATTGCTGACTTGCTTCACCCCAAGCTAGGGAGCTGCAGGACTACTCCAAGCAGGCCTTTCTCACTCTACACCCCAGGTTTTAATGTCATCACCACACAAAGTCTGAGACATTAAATCCTTTTAGCAGGAGTCAGGCCCCTGCAGGATGACAAAACTTTTAAAAAGGGATAACAAATAACATGTTGGGTTTTTTTTTTCCCTTTAAAATGCATTTTACACTTCTGTTACAGCACTGGATAAGGTTTATGGTGCAGAATGTCATATGGTCTTACTCCTTCTCTTAACTCTGGGAGTAATCATAATCCACACTGGGGCAATGAGTTTTCTGGCATAATTTACCAATTTGTCTTTTAGTAGTTTGATTCTTTCTATTTTCCCACTAGACTGTGTCCTTGTGAGGGGTGTGCAGATTCCATTTTAACTGATGGCATTTGGATCCTTCCTGGTCTACCAATAAAACAATGCCCATTGTCAGAGGATAAACCTCTGGAGATTCCAAGACTAAGGATTCTTTCAATGAAATTTAAACAACTTGCTTAGCCTGATCGATGCTACAAGGCAAAGCTTCAGGCCACCCAGAAAAGACACTAAACAAAGTTGGTATTTTTATTGCCCATATTTTGGTAGCTCAGGGAAATCTATTTGCCAGTGTTCCCCTAGTGATTACCCTTTTTACTTTGCCTGCAAGTGGCTTCCCTTTGGATTTTAGAGTCGTTTCCACAGCAAGCAGCTCCTTGCTGTTTGGTGTGCACTTGACTGCAGTTTTGGACCTAGAACATACCTCCTGAAATCTGCCTATTATGGCACCAACTCCCCTGTGTGTTCCTTCAGGTAACTTTATTAAAGAGGTCTTCTGTCATTTAGGTCATAGTAAGAACTTGCTGAGTTTGGATCCTTCTGTGTCCTTTGAACATTTCATGCCCTCCACCAATTGATCCTCCTTTTCTGGATACTGGGCACCTTTCACATCATCTTTTTCTGCCATGTATCAGGGCCCCAACTGTTTGTGTTTGGCAGCTCCTTCTGCAGCCAGGTGATTTTTCTGTTTCCTTATTCAGTTTAAAATAGTCACTGTTATTAGCACTTTGCCACGGTTCCAATTCTGTTGCTAGTACATTGCAGAGTAGAGGTGTTTTGAATCCTTGGAAGTCCAACACAGCTGCAAGTTTCCTTCCTTTGTGGAGGTCTTCCGGCTGAAGGCAAAGATTGTTTGGCTTTGTTTGTCCACTGGAATGCAAAAGAAAGCAATTTACAAGTCTACAACAGTAAAATAGTTTGTTTAGCAGGGTATAAGGGTTTTGCACAGTAAGGTGTATGCTTGTAGTTAACATATTAATTGCTCCTAAACCCTGTAGCAGTCTACTCTCCAGAACATGTCTTCTCCACTGGTAATATAGGAATATATACTGCATGAAAATATTTATCAAAGGCTTTAATCCTTTGCTTGAGTTCTGTTTTAACTGAGGTTATGTTTTTTTCACTTTAAGGCCAAAACTAAAGGCATTACTGTGTTCAGCATCATGTCCAAAATCTCCAATTGTGCTAGTATCTCCAATTGCACATTCAGAAATGACCTTAGGATTTGCTTTCTCATTGCTCCGTCAATTAGTACTGTGATTCTACTTCAGAGTCCTTTGCAACAAGTCTCTAGTCAGTGGCTCCAGTACACATGTTCCACTTCACAACTTGACTGGAACCAGGGGATCAGCTGGAGAGGTTTCCAAATGTACATTTACCATCCCCCAGTGCTCTTTAATCTGTCTCATCTTCAAACACGGTAAGATTTAACTCCTCCTTATTTCCTGACTCGCTTATTTCTGACTTTAATGCAGGACATCCATTTTTCTTGTGTGCTTCCTTCCTGCAAATTTCACACTGTTTCAACCCAAAAGTGGGTGAACTCTGGCCAGAGACTGAAATCTATATTCTCTATCTCTTCCACCTGGAATGCTGCATCCAGTTCTGGAGCCACTATGACAAGAGGGATATGGATGTGCTGGAAGATGTCCAGAGAAGGGCCACGAGAATGATGAGAGGGCTGGAGCTGCTCTGCTGTGAGGAGAGACTGAGGGAGTTGGGGCTCCCCAACGGAGAGGAGAAGGCTCCCAGGTGACCTTATTGTGGCCCTTCAGTATCTGAAGGGAGCCTACAAGAAAGCTGGGGAGGGACTTTTTAGGCTGTCAGGTAGTGACAGGACTGGGGGGAATGGAACAAAGCTAGAAATGGGTAGATTCAGACTGGATGTCAGGAAGAAGTTCTTCAGCATGAGGATGGTGAGAGCCTCGCAGGAGTTGCTCAGGGAGGTGGTGCAAGCCTCATCCCTTGGAGGTGTTTAAGGTCAGGTTGGATGAGGCTCTGGACCCTGTCTATGGCAAGGGGGTTGGAACGGATGATCCTTGCGGTTCCTTCCAACCCTGACTCATTCTATGATTCTGTGATTCCATGATTTAGTTGTCAGCCACCTTGTCTGTGGACACCATGTCCTCTGCATAAATGAGCCTGCTTAGTTGCTCTGTTGCCAACAGACTCACACACATTTTATTGTGCTTCTTCTCTTTCAGCTCCTCTTCATTCTCCATTTCCTCCCAATTATTACAGACTTGATAAGCAATTTGATAAGCAATCGATAAGCTAACTGAGAAGCTGTCATCTCTGCTGCCCTGCCAACCCTTTGTCATTTCCTTCTAGCATCCAGAGCTGACTGACCAATAAACAGTATGTTAAATTTCACCTTATTTTCCTCCTGTCTTGGTTTCAAACGTGTCCATTTTCTAGCTGACTCACATAATCTTTCATCAAAAGAGGAGAGATTTTCTTCAGGTTTCTGCATTTTTGGTAAAATTTAGATAGATTCTGGTGTTTCATTATTCCATGCTGGATACCACTGAAATTATTTGATACTCTTTAACCATTATTATTCCCCCATTAGTATTAGGGTCCCAAAGGGGTTCCTGTTCTGGTTCCTATCTCTCAGAACCTATCATATCACAAAGCAATTTTTCTCACTCACTTTCTCTAACACCAGACATTTTGCTTCTGGCAACCTTAATACTTGCATATCTCTTTAAATTATCATTTAAAATCTCCTATACACCTTTTCCAGATTTTTATCTGTATGGTCCCCTGGGACTCTTCATTAAATCAGCTGAAGAAAAGGGAAATTTAACTAGCAGCAGATTCCTCATGGGCCACACCACACAACGGAGCCTGAAATGCAGCTGATTGCTACCCTTTCTTGCTCTCTGCTATAGAATTAAAGTTTCAGGTCTCGTAGCTGATCCTGCCCCTGTCTTGCTCTAATTCCCATTTTATCCTCACTGTCTTGCTCTAATTCCCATTTTTTTCTACCAATAGTTGTATATCCTCCTTTTCCTCTTCCCTGTTCTTTAAACAGCAATTGTTACCAATAGTATAGTTGTTGTTTCTTAGGTCCTGACGCCCTTGGTGTCTTCTTACAGCCTTTCGTTTTACTTTGATGGGAGCTTCCAGCACAGGCTAAGCATCATCAATCCCTCAGCTGCTCTTCATGGACATAGCTGCTAGCAAGGCATGCATGGCTTATTCAAAGTGCACAGCTTTATAACCATAAAGCCCTTGATAAATGCTCTTCCTTAGAAAACCGATGCAGTATCATAGAATCAGTCAGGGTTGGAAGGGACCACAAAGATCATCCAGTTCCAACCTCACTGCCATGGCCAGGGGCACCTCACACTAGATCAGGCTGTCCAGAGCCTCATCCAGCCTGACCTTAAACACCTCCAGGGATGAGGCTTCCACTACCTCCCTGGGCAACCTGTTCCAGGCTCTCACCACCCTCATGCTGAAGAACTTCTTCCTAACATCCAGTCTGAATCTACCCATTTCCAGCTTTGTTCCATTCCCCCCAGTCCTATCGCACTACCTGACAGCCTAAAAAGTCCCTTCCCNGTTTAGACTGGCAGAGGGGAGATTGAAACTGGATGTTAGGAGGAAGTTGTTTGCAGTGAGGGTGGTGAGACACTGGCACAGGTTGCCCAGGGAGCAGGTCGAAGATCACATTCTGTGATTCTGTGCTCCACAATCTCCCTGGAGGTGTTCAAGGCCAGCTTGGATGAGGCCTTAAGCGACCCGATCCAGTGGGAGGTGTCCCTGCCTATGGCGGGGGGTTGGAACTCGACGATCCCTTCCAACCTAAACTCCTCTGTAACTCCACCTACCAACGGCCTGCGCGCGCCGGAGGGCGGCAGCTCGGCTTGCGGCCCCGCCCCGCGCTTCCTGTGGCGCGAAGGCAGCGGTTTGCGGCCGCCCTGCCTTCAGCGCGGCTGCCTGGCGGTGTGTGTTCCCTCGCTGCCCTGCTCAGGCGTTCCGGGGACATGGAGGCTGAAAGCCTGATGGTGCTGTACGCCGACAACTCGGTGGAGGTGCACTACGCTGCCGGGGCCCGTCTGCTGCTGTCTCCATGCGGCTGCGAGTACCTGTATGAAGCGGCGCTGCCCGCCCCTTCCCACCCGCTCCAGCCGCCGCAGCCCCCCCGCCAGCGGGTCGCCTTCGCTCTCAGTACTTACCGGGTACGCGGCGGGCAGGCGCTGTGAAGCCGTTTCGGGGGGCAAGGGGCGCCCCTTGAGGCCTGTGCGCGTTTCGGGAGGCAGGCGCCGCGCCCCCGGGCGGCGCATAGTGGGCAGCCGACGCGGGTCCGGCGGTGCCGCGGGGGTCGTTGTGCCTGAGGGTGAAATAGAGCTGTCTCAGGGTCTGCCACAGAAAAGAGGAGGATGAAATCACTTTAAAATGGAGCTATCGCTGCATAGAAGAACTCTCGATGTGTAACGGGATCGCATTCTTCTCACCTCTGCAGGAGCAACTGCTGCGAGCTTTAGATTTCCGTAACAAGTTTTCCTCTCGCCCGTACTTACCTTCGCATGTTATACCTCCAGAAAGAAAGCAGGTGAGAGCCACTCATGCCGTTCTTTTGTAAAGTAAGCGTTCCTAGTAGTCTAATAAATCGGACTTGGATAACTTCACATGGATCCGTATGAGCACAGGCCTGGAACACCTGCAGAGTGCACTCTGGCTAATGCAGCTGTCTGCTTCAATAGAATGCTACCGTTTTAAACGGTCTGAGCTGTTACTTAACTCCTCTCTACAGGTATATTCTTTGTAGCCAGACAGTGAGGAGTTTGTTTACTCCTAGTAAGGCTAAAAGCCTTTCAGCCTGCAGAAGAGGAGGCTCAGGGTAGACCTCATTGCTGTCTACAACTACCTGAAGGGAGGTTGCAGCCAGGTGGGGTTGGTCTCTTCTCCCAGACAACCAGGGACAGAACAAGAGGGCACAGCCTCAAGTTGTGCCAGGGCAGGTTCAGGCTGGATGTTAGGAGGAAATTCTTCACATCCAGAGAGATTGGCATCGGAATGGGCTGCACGGGGAGGTAGTGGAGTCCCCATCCCTGGAGGTGTTTCAGAGGAGGCTGGATGAGGCACTTAGTGCCATGGGTTAGTTAATTAGGAGGTGTTAGGTTATAGGTTGGACTCGATGATCTTGGAGGTCTTTTCCAACCTGATTCATTCTGATCACCTGGGATTTTGTTTCTGTAATAGAATTAGTGCTTTATTATACATTCTGCATTTGAACCCTTTTAGTTAAGACTTGGTAAATGGGGACAGTGTTTTTTGAGAGGCTGGCAGGTTCAGAATCTCAGTGATTGTTTCCCTGCTGAAGTTACCTTAAAGCAAAAGCAATCTTTTTATAGCTTCTTCAGCATACTTCAGTAATTTACTACCCGTTTATTGTTTGGTGGCTTCTTGTTTTCAGACTTTCTCCATATTTTCAGGGCCTTTACTATTTCATAGAATCATAGAATGGTTTAGATTGGAAGAGACCTCAAGGATCATCTAGTTCCAACCCCCTGCCATAGGCAGGGACACCTCCCACTAGCTCAGGTCGCTCAGGGACTCATCCGGTCTGGCCTTGAACACCTCCAGGGAGGTTGTGGAGCACAGAAGATCACATTGGGTGCTTCTGTGCTCCACAACCTCCCTGGGCAACCTGTGCCAGTGTCTCACCACCCTCACTGCAAAGAACTTCTTCCTAACATCCAGTTTAAATCTCCCCTCTGCCAGTTTAAACCTATTACTCCTCATCCTGTCATTACAAGACCTTGTCAATAGTCCATCCTGTAGGCCCTCCTCAGATACTGGAAGGCCACTACAAGGTCTCCTCGAAGCCTTCTCCCATACTTAAGCAGTGCGTTATAAAATTGTAACACTTAGTAAGGTCTGGTTCACTCAACATGTTCTGGTTAGTAACAAGTTGGTAACAGGCCAGTCTGGGGCTTTGCAGGGTTAGCCTGGGACACAGGTAGAATAAGGCCTGTGGCCTGTTGCTAACAGTGACAAATCTTTCACTGGGCCACTGTGTACAAAAATGTTTGTACGGTTGTGCTATATTGCTTTGCTTATGCTTGAGTTCAAACCAACACAGTGCTGTGGTTTGTTTAGGCTCTGCTTTGGCTGCAATAACCATCCACTTCTCTAGACAGCTAGAGGAAGGAAATCTTGTCAGTGGAGTGGCCTGTTGGGAACTGCAAATAGTATTCAGAATGCAGGTTGCGGATGCATACATACAGTCAGTGGTGTAACCACTTTGTTCTTCTGTTTGTTCTTTTCTCTTTCCTAGAACTTTCACAACTTTGTTGCACTGCTCAAACTGCTGCTGAACATGCAGCATGATTTCCTGGGGCTGTTATTCATGATGCTAAGATTATATTCCTGCATAGTGGTAGTTGGCTCAAAGCTCATCCCTTTGAAGTTAGGGTGGCTTTTCCCCATTTATATTGCATTGTTTATCTCTGCTGAATTTTTATCTGCAGCCTTACTGTCTGGTCCCTCGTCTCACCTTTTTGTTTTTTTTCTTAGGGCCCTTTTGCAGTTCTTTGTGGTAATTTTTCATCTTTAGTGCACCAAAAACTTTCAGGAGACTTTCCCACCTTGTGATTACACTAGTGGTGCCATTTTTTTCCTTTTTATTGGACTCCAGGCTTTTTCAGTGCTGGGGCAAAGTATGATCTGGGCTGAAATATATTCTACAAGAAGTCAGTGAAATGAGACAAAGCTGATAAAACCGAGGCAAAACAAATTATGAGGAGTGTGAAAAATCACACCTTATTTGAGAGATTTGGCATTTCTGTGTTTATTTGGGATCAGTGCTTTACAATGAGTCTTCTGCTGAAAGCAGACTAAGGGTATTTTCTGTATGGTGATCAGGGATAAAAACATAGGTAATTTTGGGTCAGGACTGCAGACTGCTAGAAAAGCATTCTTTATCTTGACAGTATGTCCAGTTTCAGAAGATTAGTAAATTTTCTATGCTATAACTTTGGACAAGGCTTTAATCTGGGCTTTCCAGGTAGCTGCAGTGCTTGTTTGGAATAATTGATTGAGAATCATCTTCATTTTTGTTAGATGGGGTGGCATAATGGAATGTGCAGAGAAAATGTTTATGTTTTGAAAATGTTTTGAACAAAAGTGCTAATTGAAGCAGCAAACTATACTTGAATATCGCAATAGTAAGGCGAGGCTATTCTTTTGAGACTTTCTAAATGTTGTACTGCAAACATCTAAAATCTTTATTTTAAATTCTTCTTCAGGAATGCATTTCATGCACACTCCAGCAATAGCTGTTGTGCTGATTTGAGCTAGAACAGAACTAATTATATTCGGTGATTTTTACTTTTCAGCCAAGTCTCTTCTAAGTTACTGCCCTTTGAAGTTAACAGCATGTTTTTGCAGACAGCGTCTGCTTCTGAAAGAGATAATTCTTCATCTTTATAATTACTGTTTAGGACTGGTAGGAAGAAAGGCTTTCGCTTGTATTTGCTCCTGTGGAAAGCAAGGTCACTGGTAAATCTTGGGCCCCGTTAAGGTGCTGTTAAAAGAGAGGTTGCACCCATAGGGACAAGCGGGCAGGACAGGTGACTCTAAACTGACCAAGGTATTCCATCTTATATTATGTCATGTTGTGTATAAGCCAAGGGTTAAGCCCTCTTCCTAAGAGTCTGAGGAGGACTCTGTTCATTCTGCCTGCAGTTCCAATCCATCTGTTCCCAAATTCAGTTCCAGAATCCATTTGCTAAATCCATTTCCTATCCGTTGCTGGGTCCAGTCTGAGTGATGGTGACATGATTACCATTTGGGATGGGGGGAGTTGGGTTCAATATTGATTTTTTTTTTTTATATATGTATCCCTGTATTTTACTGTTTAATTAAAGCCGGTTTAGTTTTCCAGTCCGGAAGTCTCTCTGCTTTATTTCCTTTCTCTTCCCCTCTGGGAAAGGAGACCGGTTAATAGAGCGTGTCACTCCTCTAGTGGCCAGCCCAGCCTTAACCCTTGACAGCTGTGTAACTTCATCTGCTGTGCTGCGCGGTTAAGTAACATTACCCAGCTAGCTGCAAAGCCTTTCCCATGCGTTTTCTTATTGGTAAGAATACGTAAATATATGTTGCATGCAGTTTTACAAGCTTACCTTAATTTTATAAATAAACATATTTCAGAGCACATGGGGCTTTAAATATAGACAGTTCTGATATGGGCTTTCCATAAAGTCTACTGGCAGCTGAAATTATAAAGATAATGAAGGCTTTTCTCTTAGTTGGAAACAGACATAACTACTGCCTATGGGCATTTGTGCCTGGTCAGTTGGTTATGTACTTTACTAATTCATGAATGTATATTAAGTTAAAACATTATTGCTAGATGTTAGGAGGACATAGATAAAATGGTTAGATGTTTTGCTTCTCCCTGAGTTCATGAATGCTAATAAATACAGAGTAAAGCTTCTTGCCATACATCACCTTGCAGAAGGGCTGAACTAATTTAAATGTAAATCCTCCAGTGTAATTTCTGCAAAGCTGGTGATATTCATCTTGCTGCACATCCCAATCTTTTTTCTTTTATTAGATTCTTTTCAGTGATATCTTAGAAATTAGATGGCCTGCCCCTGATACAGCTGATCTAACAAGATGTACAGACAATGGCAGTGTGCAGATCTCATCAGTAGATGGTTATGCTCACCTTTACCTGTCAGAATTGCAGCAAGAATTTACCGTGGAGTTCTTATGCAAAGTCAGCCAGTCGTCTGCAGCATCCTTATGCTCCTCTCAAAAGAACAGCAACTATCAAACCGGAGATCAGTATGGAAAATCAAATAAAACGTCTGTTGCAGAAATGTCATCAAAACAAACAAGAAGAGAGAGTAAGAGTGAACACATTTCTGTGGAAGATAAAGACAGAGAACTAATCAAATCAACAGACCAGAAAGACAGAGATAGACTTCCTTTATTCTACAGAAATTGTTCTTGTGAATACACTTGGGTTACACAGCGCTGGTCTGTTTCCTCCTACCCAGACGAATGGAAATACCCTTTGTCACTGGCACTAATGTATTACAGCTCACGTGCTGTTAAGGATGTAGTGAAGACTCATAAGCAAAACAACCCTACACTTACAGAAGCTGGTGCTTTAAAACACCCCAAAACACATGAAGCAGTTTCTCGTCTACCTACAGCTCTGCCACTCAGCTGCAGAGCTCCACATTTACACAGGTAATTTAAACTTTACTTTGCAGTTGTGTTAAGATACGTTTTACAACTCTGCAATTTGGAACTTCATCCTCTAGCAAAATTCCAGTTATAAAAAATGAAACCAAAATTACTATGGTACTCTTTTAAGGAGCTTCTTGAAACGTGACATTTATGAAAGCAACATTCTGTACCCTACTGTAATAAGAATATAATAGTCCAGAGGGAAGGAAATTTTACTTGATGATGTGCTGTATAAGTATGTAAATGAAAAAAACAGAATACTGAAAAAAGAATACAGATTTTGGGTTGGATTGTGGCTTTTGTTGAAGGGTGTTTTTTTTGTTTGTTTGGTTTGGTTTTTTGTTTTTTTTCCTGGCTTTTTTTCCCCTTTTTATGAAGGTAATGGTTCTGAGGTGGGCCGGTGATATAAGGTCCCTGTCAGCTCCACTAAACTGAAAAAAAAAAAAAAAACCGCACAACATTTCAAGGTTTGAGAAAACTAATTCATTAACTACTGTGGATAATGAAGGAATGGGAGGACTCTGAAAATATATAATCATCTTTTCCTTTTAATATATACGCATGAGTCTTGGTACAGAAATGATTACCATCACACAAAAGAAACCTCTGACCTTCAGACTTCCTGAAGATGTTATTGTATTTTGTACAGGTGGACTTTCTGTGACTTCTTTCAGAATCAAGGTACTGAAAAGTACTCATGCCCTCAGCTAATTCAGATTGTATGGTGCCAGGGTGTTTTTTACAGGTATGTAGAAAATGCTGCATTTCATCTTTGGAAGGCTTCATTTGTATGAGAATTAAGCTTTAAGATAAAATGTCTTGCTTCATCTCTTTCTTGCTCTTTGAGAAATTCTACACAAACTTCATGTAAGACTCTGGGCATTTCATGTTTGTTCATTGGACCTCATATTTTCTAGTACAATGTATTTCTAGGTCTGAAGGTTGATGTCTGAAACAGTTTGAAACCATGTTTAATCTTTTAAAGAAGTAATCTGATTATCTGATTTCTTAAGGGTTTACTGGACAGCTGGAGCTCCCACAGGCTTCACCGACAATTGTGATGCTTGGTTTCTTTGTGTATTGTTGCTCCTTTTGATGATGAAGGTTTCACACTTCAGAAATGTTTGTCTTGGTGACCTACATGATTGGCTTGTTGCAGGCAGCTACACTGGACTTTTCTGGCAAATAGCCTTGTCCACGTGGTTTTATTTATACATACATATATATATATCTATCCTTCTGAAATCCTAACTTTAAAAATGTGTATTATTTCAAAAATGCAATGGTTGCTATCAGCACCTAGAAGTCTTAGATAAAAGCATAACCACTCTTTAATGCTTTAATCTTTCTGGCCTATGTTCGTATTTTTTCTTAGTGTATTCCCTAATTTTTCATCTTATCTGAGAAAAAAAAAACAAAACAAAACACGTTTAGCAGCACTTCCAAGTACATCTCTTTGGAAGTATATGAGTAGCCACACTTAGTGTCTAAAGTCTAGGCATTTAATCACAGAGATACATAACTGGGTCATTAGATGAGTTTTAGGCTCCAAGATAGTGTATAATCACAAGTGAAAAACCATTGAACTTTGTGAAACCACACAACTCCAGTGGAAATGACGATCTTCAGGTTGTTTAGGAGTCATTCATTCTCTGTATATACTAGGTAGGGCTGGCCCACTAAGAAAAATTGTACTTTGGCTT
Organism: Ramphastos sulfuratus; assembly: GCA_013399055.1. Taxonomy (NCBI): domain Eukaryota; kingdom Metazoa; phylum Chordata; class Aves; order Piciformes; family Ramphastidae; genus Ramphastos; species Ramphastos sulfuratus. Next base: position 18,003 of record WBNM01001040.1, on the reverse strand, counting down.
TAGAATCACTGTATTTTGTGGTCAGTGGAATGAGAAGCTCTTGTGAGATGTCTGCTTCAACACAAAAAAAGCTTTCCTTAGCTTAACATGCACACCCTATCCACACATGTAAGCAAAAAAAGCCTGGAAGTGCTGCTGTTGTGTGTTAAATAATTGATTGACGGCTAATTGTGAAATGGTAGAAAGCTTTTCATGTGAGAATTGTGCGGAAAATGTGCTTTTGCCTAGTGCTTTCTTCAGCTGTACTAACCTGTTTTTCTTGTCTAGTTTTCAGTACTTGCTAAAAATACTGTTATTCCTCTTAGATTCATCCATGGTAGGACAACCATCACAGAAATTTATCCTGGTGATGATTCATTTTTCAAGTCAGAGGGAGCATTTTTGGGAAAATATTTCATACATTATACAGTCCAGAAAGGAACAAAAAAGGTATAAAACTATAAAAGCATTTTAAAATATGTTCCAAATTCCTTCAAGTTAGCAGTTTTCTTAGTTTTAACACATCTGATTGTGTAGTCCACAGTGAAGCTCCTACACTGGTAATTACTATAATGACTGAATCAAAGCATCAATCATACAAAAATTGAGATTATTCCTTCTGTTTCAGAATGTAGTTTTGTAAATTACAGGCACAATAAGAAAATTCTTATTCCTTGTGACATCCGTTTCACAAGCTGATGTACTGTCGTAAGACTGCCATAACCTTCTCTAATTTAGAAGAGTTTAGTCTTTAATGTCTTTAATACATATTTATACTTATATTTAAATATAAATTGTATGTTTATCTATATTTAATGTATTAATTAAATAGGATTATTTTTTTTTTTTTTTTTTTTTTTTTGTATTTGTTGANTTTTTTTTTAATGTATGGAGACGGAACCTAGAAGATACAAACTCTGTTCTGGCTTTGCCACAGACCAGCTGCTCAGTGCTGGAGAAATGGTTTTGCCTCTCTATGTCTGCCTATTATTCAGTTTCCCCAGAGCAGAGATCCTCTCACGTGCTTATGCAGTGCTTTCTATTTTAAAAGAGAATTAAGGATTAATTTTATACCCTTTAAACCTAGCCTTTAACTCGTAGCCAAACATACCTTACGCAGTAATGAAACTACAGACTGCTCTCCGATAAAAGAACTTCTTGGCCCATACTGTGAATGTTTCCTCCCACAGAAGTTGGTCCAAAGGATACAACTTCTTACTATTCATATGAATTTTATTTTTTTTTTAATTTCTTTTGTTTTGTTCTGGGACAAATGCGATTATGTTTGCTTTCTAGGAGGTCATTTTCTTGTGAGCTTTTAATACTGTTTGTATGCTACAGTACCTGTAACTAACTCCCCTCCTTTCTGCTCTTTACTGCAGAGAGAAGAAAAGATGTATTCAGTAAGCAGCCTACCTCCTGATGTACCAGGAAATCCATATTCTATATCCTCCATTATTACTCAGGCTACCAAGTAACTTTACTGTACTTCATCATTGTTGTATTATTTCCTCTGATTTTGAAAGGACAATAGTTAAAATTACACATAATACTTAATATGATATTAAGGGTAAAAATTAAAGGAATTTATATGAGCACTGAGACATCTAAAACCTTAGATTACAACTGTTCAGAAAACTAAGTATGAAATGCTTAGTATTTTCTTTGTGGTTTTTTTTCATCAGGATACTTCAGTACTGCTACAAGACTAAACTATCATTAACTTACAATCATTATCTCTGCTGCTGGAAAATGGTATGTAGCTGAAAATTTGAACATCTTTCAGTGTGGATGTTCATATAGGATGATCATATAGGATTTAGGGAATAGAGGTTAAAGGGAAGAACAGTGAGTGTATCCTCCAAGATCAGAAGGTATCTATTTGGCAGCTAAAGGTATGCCGTGTAGAGGTGTAACTGAAGCAGAAAAGCAATTCAAAATAAAGAGAGCTGTTTGTGATCTGGAAAAACAAGTGAATTAAATTTGGGAGAGATGCAAACAGCTGTAATGATGCAAAGAACCTTTCCTGGAGTTTTTAATGTGTTTGTTTGGTTCTAGGTACCTGAGACAGATGGACGAGAACTATTGCCACTTTTGCTGTATGAAAAGGTTATTCCTGGCATAGGAAGGGTCCATGTGTACTCAGATCATATAGTCCATGCTGCTTTTTGGGATGGGATAACCTTGAACCTGGTCTGGGATTTCAGCTCATCCTGTAGTAAGATCCAGGTAACTAATGAGGAATGACTGTTCTTAAAAGTCTTTGTGGAAAACCGTTACTAGTAAACTCAGGATGGAACTAAACAAAAGTTTTGATGCCTGTGTGGCTTACACTTGAGCTTTTATGGTAGCCTAAATGAAAATAGGAACTATCTGAAAACATCACCATTAATGTATTACCAGTATTTTTAACTGGAAATAAGAAAGAAAAATAATTTAGTGCATGAACTAATGCCAAAAGAGGCAAATGAAACTTTGTCCTTTTAAGAAGTCACTCATATTGATGAAGTTAGGGAGAATTTGTTTTTATTTAAAACTATCTGAGCAGCTGGATAGTGAAAAAATACTCAGAAAAGTAACCTTATGCGTGTGCTATTCCATATGCATTTTAAAATCTACTTTACATAGAAAGATTCTGTTAATCTACAGACAGAATTATGAGGTGGAATTCAAGGTTGACTGCAACAACTTCTGGCTTCTGTGTCTTTGCTTATTAGCCTAAGATGACAAGACACAAAAAAGATGTTAAAATGTCTGAGGATATCTCTGTTACAAACAGTATCAATACGATAGCGTGTCAAAAGATACAGTGCAACTTCCTGATGAGAGCAAGCTCAAATCTGTATATTCACTCATGATAAAAGGAGGAAGAACTGAAAATCTGACAGGTTTGCAAACATTCCTATGCACTTTTAGAAGTTATTCTTGAATCACACAAAATGAGTGTCAAGGTCATGCCAGGAATTCTCTGGACTTTTGGTTCTGTTTTCTCCCCTCATATTTGTCTTAGTAGACTATACTAAATTCTGTCTTTAGCAGAACACAAACTTTTAAAGTGTTTGCAGTGGTATGTTCAAAGATACTTAATTCTTACATTGGCATATTGCCTTTTTTTTTTAAAATCAGACTACAGCTGAAGAGTAATAATTGTGGGTTTTTTTTTCTTTTTTCTTCTAAGGTAAATGAAGATATAGGCTGGTTTAAGATAACTACTCCTAATGGGGTACAGAAGCTAATACAAATAAATGATCCTGGAATCTATGAAAGGTATAAATAATTTAAGATACAAAGTTAAATATAGAAGTATTTTGTATATATCCTTTTATATGAAAATAATGGTATTTACTGAAAATTTAGTGGGGAGTGAGGAGCAAGCATGTAATGATGAAAGCTCTATCTTATATTTACCAAAGCCCTGCTCATCTCAGGACCATTGCATGCTCTCATTATTACAATTGTTACAGTAACATCTTTCTTTAAAAAGTAGCCACAGCTGCAACTTGGCACTTACACCAGTGGGAAACAAAAAAAGAAGCTTGCCCTATACTGAGCTGGTACATAGAACTGAGTAAACACTTTACCCAGGTTTTGCTTTATTACAGATACTGACCCCTGCCTGCAGATTGCTTGCTGTAATCTGTTTGCTTTAATTGCAGCCTTGTTATGGGAGTCATCAGAAGCTTACTGTGCTGTATTTTAGCAAGCAGATAGCCACAAATAAAAATTAACATCAACTGTTCATTACAAATCACACAGGTTTGGCATAAGTTTCTATCAAAGCATAGATTTAAGCCTGAAAGAGATTCTAGGGAAAAAAAACCAAACCAGTGGGAATGAAAAAATGGCAAGGAAACACAGAGAAAAGGCTCACTTTTGAACTGTGGCTGGTTTTTTGCAGTTTCAGGTACATTGCTTAATGCCTTAATTTTTTTTACTTGTATTAATAGATTGTATTTCTCGTATTAATAACCACATTTTTTGGTGAATTTTCATGTTAATATAGGTACATCACATCAGCAATAGAATGGTGCAGAAGTCTGAATGAAAGGAAGGAGATTCCTGAATACAGTGCACACTCTGTCACTGAAGAAAATTGGTATTCATATTTATCCTAAATAATTGACTGCAAATAATGTTCAAAATAAAACTCAACTATACTATAAACTGTGAATTTTATAGACTGATTTCTTGCAGGTCAAAAATTAAAACTGCAAGTCTGTTTCTTTTGTGTGGTTTCATATTTTTAAAATGTTACGTAAGTTGAGTTCTAGGTGAAGTATGTTTCATTGTGCTTCTGCCTGCCTTCCTTAAAAATCAGAGTTATAGCAACTTGCCAAAAGAGAATTCAGGTTACAGAAATAGCATCCTGGAAGGTGAAAAATATAAAGTAGGCTAAGAAAGGCCTTTAGAGGTCTTTAAACAGAACACCAAGCAGTTCAAAATGATTCTCATGTCTCTTGCTAATATATTTGTCCTTTTCAATACATGCTAATGACCGAAGGTCTACTGACACCATATACAAACACAGTCAGGTATTAAAAATGTATTAATCGAAGCTCATTGCACTTGCCCTTGTTACTGGAATTATAGCAGATTCAGTAGCTGATGAATTAAAATTTTATCTATATTCATACATACAAACAGCAAAGAGACTATTCTTACAGCAGAGCTGTGATGTTTGGAAATATGAATGACTAACAGTGTCAGTCATTGACTAGTGCTATGACAAAAAGCATTTTTTTTCACTTTAATTTTCAGTATTGCTAAAACCTATTAAATTCAAGTCTAAAATAAAAAATATATTTGAGAATGTTTCCTGATACTATACAGTTTAATTGCCTTTCTTTTGTTGGACAGGTCTGCTGATGCTGAGCTTGAAAAAATACAGAGATTTAACTGTATCCTTTTGAAAGATGTAAAGATTTTTTCTTTTTTATATTCTGTTATTCATCTAGGTACTCAAATCCACATTTTAGCCCATCAGAGACTCTCTGTCCTGTTATCACCTGCTCTTGGACTTACTCTTCTTAATTACCTTTTTGAGCTATTTTTTTGTTTATAATACAAAACCAATAGCAGAACCCAGAAGTAAAATTAAAAAAAAAACGAAATAAAAGTATTGTGTTAGTTTTGCTAACATCTGCTAATCTTTCCTGAAAGAGATAATGCAGTTGCCCTGGTACTTGTTGCAGTACAATACCTCCCTGTTTACCAGCTAATTTGTTTCATTGTCTCTAGCCAGCTCAGAAAAGTTTGCTGTGTCCCGTGTGCTTAAAAGCTCCTTCAGAATTGTCTCGAATTGAGTGTTCCATTTAACTAGGGTGAAGAGTACAAGCTGTTAAGCTGTTCTGTGTGACATCAGATATTTTCCCTTCCAAAGTACCTTTTGGACAAATTGAAGTTAAACATTGTAGAAAGTTACACAGTCTCTTACTTTTAGCTTTTTATTTAATTACTGTGCTATGAAAAGTGAGCCTTTGCTATTTAGAATGATGAATACAAATATGGAGAAGTATTTTCTTAGGAGGAAGAGTTTCTTACTTTTTTCTTAATGTAACACTAGTTTTATTGGATAATAGCAACGTTTTGGAAAGGTCATCTGCTGCAAGAACAAGTCCATCTGGTATTGCTGTCGGAAGAACAGAAAACAGGAGCGTGCTGGAAGAAATCAGTGAAAAGCGTGTCTTGGAGGCTTTGGAAAAGACTTCTAAAGTAATTCAGGATATTGAATCCCTACTTGCAAATTCTGGGAAGTGAAGCCTCATACCATGTAAGGCTCTATCTTCACAGGAGCTGTCCTGGCTATGCCTAAGCTTTGAGGTACAAAGGCAATGAAGGCTGGAGGCAGTGCTAACTTGGCATTAGAAGACTAGAGACAGTCTTATCAGCAGCCAGTTGTACACTGTGAATAGGGAAAATGGTGGAATAATGAAGCACAGCCTTACGGATGACAGTGCTGCTTTTAAATGTGTGTAACTTATTTTTATTAGAGGTTTTGCAAGCTGCTTTGTTCACTGCTCTACCCTCAAGGGTAGGGATAAGCAGTTTTTAACTGTAAAAATGGGATTTTATTCAGAAGCTTACACCAAGTGGTCCAATAGAGAATATTTTTTTTCAAAATGCTTTCTGTTGACTGTTTGGAATAAATAAATACTTATTGAAAGTGTCTTCAGCCTTTTCTGATCTATGTGATCTATCAGTTCTCAGAATGTTAGGGGTGCAAGGCCCTAACCTCAAAAGATCATCTAGTCCACACCCACTGCCAGAGCAGGATCACCTTCACCAGATCACACTGGATGCATCCAGGCAGGTCTTGAGTATCTCCAGAGAGGGAGACTCCACAACCTCCCTGGGCAGCCTGTTGCAGTGTTGTCACCCTCACAGTGAAGAAATTTTTCTTCATGTTTACATGGAACTTCCTATGCCTCAACTTCCACCCATTGCCCCTTGGACATCACAAAGAAGTGCCTAGCTCCAGCCTCTTGGCACTCACCCTTTACATATTTATAAGCATTAATGAGGTCACTTCTCAGTCTCCTCCAAGCTAAAGAGCCCCAGCTCCCTCAGCATTTCTGCATAAGGAAGATGTTCTGCTCCACTAATCATCCTCATAGANACTGCTCTGCCACAACCTAGCCACCTGGTTATGTCCTCATCAATGGCCATCAAGTTGGTCAGACATGACTTCCCCTTGGTTAAACCACTAATGACCCTCTTGTCCTTGACATGCCTATGGACAGCACCAAGTTGCTCCATCACGTTCCTGGGGGTGGAGGAGATGCTGACCAGTCTACAGTCGCCTGAGTCTTCCTTCTACCCTCTTTGAAGATTAGGGTGACATTTGCCCTCCTCCAGCCCTCAGGCACCTCTCCTGTCCACCATACTGAAGATGATGTCGGTCTGGCAATGCCCTGTGCCAGCTCCCTCAGCACTCGGCGGGTGCCTGCCATCGGGACCCACGGACATGCAGATTGCTCAACTGCTCCCCAACTCGCTCTTCATCTACCGGTGCCACGTATCTTTTGGTGATAAAACGCGAGCCTTTTCCCGTTAGTATCTGTGGGTTTAATCTCGCTGGCTCTGACAGTCCCACGCCAACCCGCCCTTCCGCGCCGCCGCGCTCCCACAGGACGACGCGGCCCAGGCGGCAGAGGGGAGGAGACACTCCTCGGCGGGCGGGCCGGCCGGCCGCTGTCCCAGCGTGCTCCGCGGCCACGCATGCCTCCTAGCGCTGCACCGGCGGGGCCCGGGGCGGGTGGCCTGGCTGCAGCCGAGAGGGGATCGGTGGCGGCCGCGGTTCAGGTAGGCGTGCTGAGGAGCGGCGGAGGCGGGCTCCCGTACCTCCCGGGCCGGCGAGACGCGCGCTTTTCATGGCTGTGGCTCCTCGCCGCGGGGCTGGCGTTCCGGGGGTCTGTTGGTGAGGGGACTCCGAGAGGTTTGCCAAACAGTTTTGCTGAGAAGCTCGAGCGGGTAAAGACTCTCGTAGCAGTCTGACAGAAGCCAGCATCAAATTCCTGCTCTGATAATACAGGTGCCTATACGTCGTGTCAGGTCTTAGCATTAATGCGGTGCTTCACCGAGCGCCGGGCATGTCACTTAACGTGGGAGGTTCTGTAACACGCGTGGCACCGTTTTGGCCGTGAAGATGACAGCACGGTTTTATTTCGAAATAAATGAGGATACTGAATGCGGGACAAAGCATCCCCTTTTCTCAAGACATGAAATAATTGTGACTAATGTCAGTAGTTTTATGTCTCTCTGACACATGCCAGTCTTCCTTCGTCCCTGTCTTCAGTTTCACCTTAATTGGATTAGCAGTTTATGGTCTGAATACTGTTATAGGTAATGAGGCTAATACATAAACTACTCATATATTCTTCCCCCCTTTATTTTTTCTCTCTGGATAGTGCTGTGCTTTGTTTCTAGTTAAGTACATTTAGGGTATTTCTTTCAGGTCTTTCTTCTAGGTGCCACTCACTTGGGAAGTATTCAGGAGAAGATCTGCGTTTTGATGTCTCTGTCTCCCTTTTCTAATGGTTCATGTTCTCTGAAATAAAACAGCTAAATCCTGATTTTCTTGTCCCTGGCTGTTCGTTTCTCTTAATTTCGTTGTGGGTTTAATCCAGTTTGTTCCTCAGTATCTTGGTAAAATCTTACTGACTTTTTGTGTGTTTTTGTCCGCTTTCCTCTTAAGGTTCTTTCCGCCCTCCAGCCACAGTAATGCCTTTCAGCTACCTGACTCATAAATATTTGCATTATCAGTCCTTCACAGATTGTCGCAGGCTCACTCGGATCTGTTTATCCATGAGATACCACATGAAAGGTTTGAGCTTGTGTCTTAAATGGTGATAGTACTTCGTGGTGTTTTTCATAAAAAAAAAAATAAATCCAATAACAATTTTATTTCCTTTCAGAGTTTATAGAATTACAAGAAACTACTTCAGTCTTTTGGCCTGTGCATAAACAGTGCAATTTTCTGCATTAAATTCCTGCTCACGTACCTGATAACTTTTGTTTTTCAAAATTGGGGCAGAAATGTTGGAAGTCAATAGTTCTGAATGACAATTTTAGCCACTAGATTTATCTTTTGGTCTCCCATCATGAGTTGAAAGCCCCCTTGGTCTCAGCTGTTTCCCCAAACATATATTGACAGCTTTAATCTAGGTATCTTCCTGTGTCAATAATTTACAGTATTAGCTGCGTTTGTTATCTATGCTTTTATAATTTCCTTAAATGAGATTAAATGTATCAGCAGAATTGTTTTGGTTTGGTTTTTTTTTTTGGTGAGTATAAAGAGAGATCATGCGTAATGCTTATCTCATTCAAAAAACGTTGTGAGAAATCATGACTTGAAGCAGGGCTATTTCATCAGCTCTTGTGTTTACATAAAACACATGCACACAACTTAATTTTTGTCCCTCAATAGCTGGACTAACCACCAGTAGGGTTACAGCCATTCTTGTTTAATACATCTATTTTCCTCTATTCTAGCAAGAATATAAGCTCCACAGCTATGCTTTCTGAGATTTATAGGATCGAAAAAATCTATGACGTGTTACTGTCATATTTCATAAATAATCTGAAAAGCATTATTTTTCAGACAAAAACAAACAGTTTCTGATTTTAGATTGAAAACTATAATTTCAGAGGTTATTTTTTGCTGAACTGAGTTTTGTTTTTCCTAGTAAGATTTCAGTCCTGAACTGCAGAACATCTGTACTGACGGCATTGTAGCTGGTGTTATAACTTGATTTTTACACAGTGGTCAGATTTGTCTGTAACAGACAGCAGAGACAGGCTGCTTAAAAAGGGCGGACATGCCATGGACATGGCTCTTGATTGCAGGTGATATGATGACACAGTTTTGCTTTCTGGCCTTCATTCTACCTCAAGAGACACGTTTGCGTCTTGATGTAGTTTTCTAGATATTATGACTTTTATTTCGTGACATACAATTCAGTATCTGAAGGAGGCCTACAAGAAAGGTGGGGAGGGACTTTTTAGGCTGTCAGGTAGTGATAGGACTGAGGGGAATGGAACAAAGCTAGAAATGGGTAGATTCAGACTGGATGTTAGGAAGAAGTTCTTTACCATAAGAGTGATGAGAGCCTGGAAGGAGTTGCCCAGGGAGGTGGTGGAAGCCTCATCCCTGGAGGTGTTTAAGGCCAGGATGAGGCTGTAGACAGCCTGATCTAGTGTGAGGTGTCCCTGCCTATGGCAGGGGATTGGAACTGAATGATTCTTGTGGTCCCTTCCAACCATGACTGGTTCTGTGGTTCTATGAAATAACATTTGGGATTTTTTAAAAGTCTGTAGTGATGTTTTTTCCTCTGTACTTCAAATACATGTTAATAACACCCATAGCAAAGCAGGGTAAGCCTACCACAGAACCGATGCAAGTCTCATGCAACTTGAATTTACAGATCTCTGTTCATCCATTCCAAGGTACCTCACTGGTGGAATTAAATTAAAAAGAGACCTCTGAATGTGACTCATATGTGTTTCATTAGATGGGAATACACCATGCACACAGTTACAAAGAGAGATCTATTACAATAGATAACCTGTATGTTTTGAAATGCTATTACTTAAAAAGCCTGAAGTGCCCTTATATGACTTTAATATATTGGGGTTTATGAGATTTTAGTTGGTTTGGAGTTTGGATTTTTTTGCTGTCTTGTTTTAGTTTGTGGTTTGGGGATTTTGTTTGTTTGGTGTGTTTTTGGTGGGTTTTTTTTTGTTGTTTTTTCTTTCTTCCCTCCCTCTCCCCTCTTTCTTCCCTCCCTCTCCCCTCTTTCTTCCCTCCCTCTCCCC